>JAUKWF010000936.1:0-10348 GCA_032356525.1 Eutonina indicans | reverse complement strand
TACGAATTACCGAATAATTCTCACACCAGCTAAATAGCTTTTCCTCTCAACAGAAGGAACCAATTATTTTTCTGGAAAATAAAATTGAAACAAAATTTATATCAAAAATAAAATAAACAATTAAGAGACTGAACAAGCTAACTTTCAATTCCCTTAGTTCATCAAAGTAATCTGTATGCTAAAGTCAATTATCCAGAAAGCATAAAAGACGTCATTTCAACGTCAAAACGCATAGGCGTTGTTTTTGACGTTGAACATGGTCTTCGTTTTCAGCAAAACAAAAGAAAAAAAAGCTCAATAAAAAAAGTTATGAGACGTAAATTATCTAAAAAAATTCAAGTGTTAAAAATTATGAAACAAATGTGTGTGTTAAAAATGTATTTAAAACGTTACGCGCTATTCTGGCTGTCTGTGTGAAGCACGTAGAAAGAAAAAGCCGAAATGCATTTTAATGGTATGGGTACTCTGGATTACCCGGCATGCTTTGGTTATAACTACCGATTCTGGAATGGTGCGAGACGGGCGGTGTATTAGGCATCGGTATACCACCCGTCACGTCTTGATTCTGTTCGTACGGGCGGCCGCCCTGTTGCTGCTGTTCGCTGTAATTGTTCATATAAACTCGCGATGAAACGTCCTGTCCGGGCAAGCCCAACTCTCGCGGTTGCGGAATAACGCCCCGCGATGCCCCACCACTCTGGTACATGTTCTGGAGGGCGTCTGAGGAAGGGTTATCGGGACTGGGACCGCCATTGGCCATTTCCATGTCGGAGAATTGGAAGCGCGAAGGCACGTTGTTCCAGTCAGGTGGCATGGTATATTGTTGATGAGATGGCGCCTCGTCTTGTTGATGCTTGCGAGCCATGTTCGCTAAAACTCCACTGGCTGAAACATGAAAAACCAAATAAGATATACAATAAGTGGTGTTACAAAAGATTTTCATGTAATATCATAGCATATTTGATGGATACTTTTTTTTCATGGACTCCAGAAATGGATCCAGCCAAAAATTGAAAGTTCGCAAAACCACAAAATCAAGCAGTGTAATTGTCACAATAATTGAATCTATAAAATTTTCAAATGTTAATATAATACAGAATTTATGGACGTTCGCAGCTACGAACCTTCTGGAAAACTCTGGATCCACCATTGGGCTCTGTATGTAGGGTAAGTTTCTCTTTTGGACTTTCAGTACTACTCTAGGGTTCAGACCGGAGGACTGCGCAAAAATTTCCCTGAGTTTCCCTGAATTTTTGTTCATTTTCAAGGCATTTTTCTCTGAAAATTACCCTAATTTAGATTACACAGGGTATTGCTCAATGCTTCCATCAAAACAAAACTGTATATATTTAAAACTTTGAACCAATTTCGGGGTCATCCCACTTGTCCGACAGCCCAGTTGTCCGACAGCCCAGTTGTCCGACAAAATGTAGTGTCGGACAAGTGGGTAACCCAGTTGTCCGACACTATAGTTGTCCGACACCCACTTGTCCGACACCCATTTGTCCGACACCCACTTGTCCGACAACTATTTGCTCAATTCGAATCAAATTTGGCATGTATACTAATTAAGGCATGCTGATTTTAAATTTGACATCTATTTTTAGTAATTAAGTAATTAAAATACCTCAAGCTTACCTAAAAAGGGTATTTTTGGTCCAAAAAATTGAATATGCTCCAATATCAATGAATTTTGGCATGTATACTAATTAAGCCATGCTGATCTCAAATTTGACATCTATTATTAGTAAATAGGTAAATAAAATGCCTTTAGCTTACCTTAAAAGGGTATTTTTGTACAAAATGAAATATGATTTAATTTCAATGAAATTGGAGCATGTTCAATCAATTTTTTGGACCAAAAATACCCTTTTCAGGTAAGCTAGAGGTATTTTAATTACTTAATTACTAAAAATAGATGTCAAATTTAAAATCAACATGCCTTAATTAGTATACATGCCAAATTTGATACGAATTGAGCAGTTAGATGTCGGACAAGTAGGTGTCGGACAAGTGGGTCTCGGACAAGTGGGTGTCGGACAACTGGGTTGTCGGACAAGTGGTACGCTTCCCCAATTTCGGACATTAAAAATATGGGTTACTAAAAAGTCAAAAACGTCCAAATTTTGAGCTTGTACCCAAAGTGAGTATGGACCGATAATACAGAAGTTGCTTTCTACAATTCAAATAAAAGTTTCCAACATGATTAGTTACTTTTTTGAACCAATCAAAACGCTTTCACATATTTTTGCCTAAGGTATGTGCGGCATGTGATATGTGGTCTGTTTTGTTGTTGCAATTTTAAAATAATACACTATAAGGGTGTACTTTTTGGCATATATTTCACTGCACTGTAAGGGTCCGATTTTTGAACCTGTATGTTGGGCCGCACATACCGTCGTTTCATAAGGTCAGTGTCCTCCTCCCCTTCCGAGGAATAAAACGACTTTCAAAAGAAACAACAAAAACGGCTTAAGTAAATTCACTCAAAATTACTTAATGGCGTGAAACGTCGATTGTGATTTGATTTGTTTTTAAACGCGCGTGTGTGTGAACAGTTTGATTTTTCCAATGTATATTATATAGATAGCATTCAATAGAGTGTATTGAGTACAAGATTGAATCAAACGCCCATAAATTAATAATAGTCGTTTTGAATTGAAATATGAATTAGGGTGTGTTCAACTAACAAATAAATCTGGCATCAAAGCCAGTCATTTGCATCATTTTGTGTTTGTGACTTGAACAGAACATACACGCAAAAAGACAGCAACATACAATGCGTCTCAACTTTAATACAATCTTTTTCTTAAGCAAATTCATCGAAATAGCTTCTCAAGTTTACATTGGAGAATCTGGAAAAGAATTTAGCAGCGACTGTTTTTCACGATCCATACATAAAACAAAGACCAGTTCAAAAACTGAATGTGTACTTCGATGTAGAAATAAGAAGAGCACAAGAAGTTTGTTGAAAGATGGTGTTTGTTATTGTGTGGATGAATCGTGCAAAGTCAAAGAAAGTACCGAGAATGGAAATTCTGTTCTTCTTGCAGGTTCGTGAGATTACTTGTTACGACTATACAGGGGCGGATACAGAACTTAATTTTAACCCCTGTTCAAATCTGTAAAGTGATGTGTTTTTATCTACAATATCATAATACACAAATATCTTCCGGGATACAATAAGCAGTGGCGGATACAGCACTACTTCTCAAATACAGGAGAAGTGTAGTATACAATTAAAATGTCGTTAAATATGATGTAATGGATAGCGGTATTTTAATTATTGTTTACCTTCTCCTGTATATTCAGAATAAGTACAGATCCGCCACTGATAAGGGATAACATCTTTGAAGTTAAATTCCCGCCAAAATTAGTTTTTCCGTCTGCCAAATTAAGTACTCGCCAAATTTAATATTTCTCTTCATCCGCCAAATTAAATTCGCGGTGTATTTAGTCGGTTGGCAGAACAAAATATTCATCACCCCCGGTCGTGTTGCGTTTGTTGCTTGATTTTTTTCTTTCCTTTAGATATGTCAAGCGAGCGGGTGTCAATAAAGCCGATTTGCTACGGAGCCAAAAGGGGCACATCAGCACCGTTCACATTAGCGAGATCAGGTTACATAAAAAGCATTCACTTGACGCATGCTTCTGGAGGAGTGACGTGCAATTCAGCCTACGCAACTACGTATTGGGGATGCTCTCACGCATATTATCATAGTGAAGAAATCATGACGGCTATTGTTGACGACCAGATGAAGTTGATATTCCCTGTCACATCGCTTTCAGGTGGTGCTACATCATTCTTACTACCGGGTCATGAAAGAAATTCGCCACAAATTGTTCTTCCGGCACCAAACAACATACCGTATTACGGAAAGAAAGGACAAACATTGAGAGTAATCTACCTGGAAGATTACACTTATTTTAACGCAGGGGATAACGATGGATCGCATTGTATCCGTATTTTTATTTCTTATATTAATTAACTTGTAAACTATATAATTTTAATAACGCTCTATTCAAAATACGTCACTTTATTATGTTTGTCCGAGTATCAATCCCACAATGCAATCTACCAATTTGAATTTGGTGCTAGCGGTCTGTTCAGAATACGGCACTTAAATATAATTGTCCGAGTATCAATCCCACATTGCAATCTACAAATTTTAATTTGGTGCTAGCGCTCTGTTCAGAACACGGCACTTAATTATGCATGTCCGAGTATCAATCCCACAATGCAATCTACCAATTTTAATTTGGTGCTAGCGCTTTGTTCAGAACACGGCACTTAATTATGCATGCCCGAGTATCAATCCCACAATGCAATTTACAAATTAGAATTTGGTGCTAGCGCTCTGTTTAGAACACGGCACTATAAAATTGTGCTGGGGAAAAATTGCAAAATTGTAAGAAAGAATCTTCTCTACGATTAGAGATTTTTATATTTTTAGCTTTGAAGAAATCCAAAAAAATCATTCCAGACTGAAACAAGTCAATCTTGAAAGAGTTTGTCTGTATACTGAAAAACATCCCTGAGTTGTGCATGAAAAGAAGAACTTTTCCGTGAGAAGAAAAACTTTTCCCTGGGTTTCCCTGAGTTTCCCTGAGTTTTTTGAAAAAAGACCATATTTCCAGGTTTTCCAGGATCTGTCTGAACCCTGTACTCTAATATGAAATGCAACCCTAATAGTAAATCTTTAAATTGTTTTATCAAGAATTAAAAAAATATCAAAAGAAACCCTGTGAAGGAAGTGTTTTCTCTTGAAGCGGTATAGTAGTACTGTGTACCGTTCCAACAGATAGCACTCCTCCACGGCTTACCTTCTGAGTACATGTTCGCCATATAACTTTCACTTTCACTTTGACTTGGCATGCGGTTAGCGTATTTGCCGATATCCGAAGGATGTTGTGACGTAAGGGGTTGTTGTCGCACCATCGATGAACTGGCCGACTTTCGTTTACTGCCAGCTACACTCTCATTGGCTAATTGAGACTAAAAACAAAAGAAGTAGAGCTGTCATTGGCTTATTGAGACAAAAGAATTAAACTCTCATTGGCTAATTGAGACTAAAAACAAAAGAAGTAGATCTGCTAATTGCGAGACAAAAGAATTAGAACTCTTATTGGCTAATTGAGACTAAAAATAACAAAAAGTAAATTAAAATATAAATACGGGCAAATATCTTGACGATAAATAAGGTCACCAGAAACTTCATGATTCAAGAAAACTTTTAATTGTGTCAGATTTTCTTAAAAACTATATGTTCGACCACACGATCAATTCGTCGTCATTTAAGCTAAGTGATCTTATTTATAATTTTTAGTATCAGCGGTATTCTACTGTACTGTCTTTATACGAAAAGTAAAAGTAAAGAACAAGCAATGCAGAATGAATGAGAAAAGTTAAAGGGGAGAGGAGACTGAATTGCTTGTGCTAGTTTTTCTGATATCTAAGAACATGGGGTTTGCTAACAAAGAGAATGGTTCGAAAGTCCCATATTCAATAAGTGAGTATTAATCAAAATAAAGTCGATTCCCAGTTTAAGAAAATCAAAAGTTAGGATCCATTAAGTACCTCTAGTATGGAAACACTTTGTTCTTTTCCAGATTGAGCACCTGAAAGACAAAAATAGGAAACTAATTTAGTAAGTTTGGGAGAATACGCGACTATCGTAAGGATTTTCTTTCAAAAGAAAACTACATGAATACACTTTTTATTCCGACACAAAAAAACCCAAAATTAGTTAAAAAACATTTTAAAATGTAAAAAGATAATGATAAAGATAATGAATAATTCGCAAGAATCCAAAAAGAAAAAAAATGACATGTGGTATGCACATAAGTGTTTCTCTCAAAATGTTTTTAAGGTAGCTAAGGTAAAAATCGTAGACTAAATAGGGTGCATTCCTCGAAAATGAGATAAAAGTACATGTGAATTCCCTTTCAGATTAAAGGAAAATATCTCACAAAATAATACATAAGTACTTACCGGGTTGAACACGATACGGATACGCATACATTCCGGGTTTTTCTTGGATGACCGACGCGATATCAACATCGCCGCGATTGGCTCCACCACCGCTTCCACCGCCACCACCACCACCCATCTTAAGCATTTGTTGTTTAGCGGGATCTAATGGGTCATCGCTCAACGGAATATGAGCGGGATACGATGATTCGCTTCTACTTATAATAGATGAATGAATAAAAATGATTTAAATAGAACAGTCTTTACATACATTTTGAAACTTATTTATGTCAAATGTTTGGGAACATTTTTTTGAAATGCAGCTAACAGTAATTAACAGTCTCATTTAATAGACAAAAATATGAATGATAACCTGAAACCTCACAATTAGGGGGTTAATTTTTGACTGGCGTCATATTATTCTTTTAACAAAGAAATTTAAAATCTTAAAAAGAATTAACGACCTCTTCTAATCCATCCTTCCCTTTTAAAGAGCGTCTAAATTTATGACACTTTCGTTTTTATATTTTCGTTTATTTTATTGACTTCATTTTAATGGGATCGATGAACTTGACAAGTTATCGTCATCAACCTGAACTGTGAGATTTATTTCGGCATATTTGGTTGGTTGATATAAAGATTAAACTCAATTTCAAATTTCAAATGACATCATAAAAAGATATTTACATTGATCTCGGGAAAACGTCAACCTACACTATATCATAATATTTTCCCGCCAAAACTGTTTAGTGGTCACACGTACCTGACTACTTTATTAGAACACACAATGTATTCTGCTTCTTCTGTGTAAGGATTCTGAAAACTGTAACACGTCGAACGCATCGTCACCGCTTCACCGTTCATATGTTTGAATTTGTATTGGATGGAAATCTGGTTGCCTTTCAATTTCAACACTAAAAACAAATTGAAAGATAAACATTACAGAGTTTGTACTATTAGTAGTAATATGAGGGAAAATTGGGATGAATTTCAACACTGAAAATAAAAACAGAGACAAACTTCAGTTCGATTCTTTTCTATGCCATATGGAATTATCAAGTGTATGAATTTTCCCAACCGAAAGTTTCGAAGAGGCGTCAAACTTGCTCTACTTTGGAGACCCAGAGAATAAGATAATATGACTTTCCAAGTGGACCTTCGCCATCAGAATTCTGACTGAATTTTGTTTTTTTTACCAACGAGGACAAATAACATTTGAAAACCTTAATTTTCAGATTAGAAAGTGTTATTTTACGAGAAAGAACCGATAAAAATTGAAAACCTTCTTATTTTTTCAAATTTCAATAAGATGAAAAAGTTCCGTTAGTAACAATTGCAGTTTTATATTTCCTTTAACGTCAATTAGTTGGTCTTATTTTTCTTTTCTTTTTGAATTAAACTCAAATAAACGCTCACCTTGGGCGCTCATTCGAGAAAGGCGCTTATTTCAAGATGGCAGTGTTTAGGTTGGGCGCTTATTCGAGCATTAGCATACAAAAGGATCGGTAGGTCATAATACAGAGAATAATATTCTCTTCACTCGACATTCCAAACAAAAGGGGAATCTCAATTGAGCACTCATATGAGCGTTCACTTGAGTGCTCAAAAAATGAACGATTAAATCATTCAGTTGAGCGATACTGCATACGATAGTACTGAATAATGAACGATTGAATTGATCAAGCGAGCACTCATTTGAGCGCTCAGGTTAATGGTCACGTGATCACTCATTTGAGATTCCTCTTTTGGCGTGGAATGTCCCATTAATTGTTATATTGTTTGTACTCCTACCTTGATCGAAGTTTTCTTTCATGTGTTCAATATCTTCTGCCACGTAAAACTCATAACAAAGTTTGTTAAGTAGATCGACAGGTCGATAACCCAGGATATCTGTCACCCTAGAAAATGAGAAGGTCATTGTTCATAACTGATCATATCTTTAGGTGTTTAGAAAGCCAGTTTAAAAAAAAATCTACCAATACTAAGCAATGTTATTTTAAAGTTCTACAGGAAAGAAGGTTACAAATCAACCGACTGGAAAGACTGATTTTCTTTGACTCATCGATGATGTTTTATGTCATCACACGAGCTACAGTGACCATACAAGGAATCGCATTGACCACGCAACAGCCACCTTCGATCGGTAATTGACCGGTTCAAAAATCAAGCGGTCTTGATCAGCGGAGAAAAGTTTTTAATGCAGTTAAAAGTTGTTAATTATCATGATTTGTAAAAGACAATAACTTTTTGTACTCTCTGCCTTTTGTACTCTCTGCCTGAGAGAGAGGAAGAGAGCTGAGTCTAGACCCACTACTGATCTAAACTGTTTGGAATGTCACATATGGTATTCTAATTATGAAATTTATTATCTGTGAATCGATGATGACTGTTACTTAGCGACTGTACTCACCTTTGATCGACGAAACTGAAACGGCCGTCGAGCGTTTGCCTCGTAATAAACTCTGTAGCAGGTGATGCTTCGATCAAATCTTTACTCGTCGGCATACTGGTGGGTTCGAGTCGACCAATTGCAACCAAACACAAGTCGCCATCGTTTTCGCCTCCCATTCCCGCCCCACCATCACCGCCCGCCAAAATATCTTCATCAGGCGAAGTGGTGAGTTGATCGACGCTCTGTTTAGGATAAAAGATAGCAAAGGTTATGTTTCTATCGATGTTTTTACAATCGAGGAAATTGTTTTAATAAATTGATACAGTACTTCTTTGAAATTTGCTATGCTGCATGCTATGTTACTCTAAGCGATAATATGTGATATATGTCATTCAGACGACCGTAACACGTCCGAAAATCAATGACGTAGTAGGTCTGCCAAAAGTCCTTGAATTCTATACTCAATTTAAAAAAAAACCAATTAGAAACGCAGAGTTCCAATTAACGAAAAAATGATCAGGAAATCTACAAAATCATAGAAATTCAATAGTATCCACATGTTCACGCCTTGATCCAGTCCTCGAATTTAATGAAATTAAGGACGGCACGTATTTTTGACACACGGCAATTATGCCGACCTACGATGAATTTAGGTCAGCATTACTGTCTTGATGATTAGGCCTAGTTCAGGTCGGCAATTCCAAATCTAACTTAATCGTGAACAAATAGCATTCAACATAATTAAAATTACCGAATACAGAGTACTGTTGATGATCTTTGGATTAAAAAGATCATACTGTATAAACATACCCTTATATATCCTGTACAATGGACAACTGAGTACGACTCATCTTTGTACGAAATTCGTTTTTCTTTGCACCTGTTCTTTATCTCCATGAGGTGTGTGTCGGTCTCGGCAAAATCACCTTCGTAAGTCCCACACTTCATGCGCACCATGAAGTTTCGTCGTGATCCATTACTGATGTTACTACCTGGAAAAGAAGAATTTAAGTAAATTAACTGATGTTACTACCTGGAGAAGAAGAATTTAAGTAAATTAACTGATGTTGCTTCCTGGATAAGCAGAATTTGAGTAAATTAACTGATGTTACTACCTGGAGAAGTAGAATTTAAGTAAATTACTCAGCCTCAGTCAAGGCTGACCCGAATGCTACCTTTTGCAGGTGTTACTACCTAGGAAGTTGGGAGTTAAGCAACTTAACCTAACTATTATTGAGTACTTAGCAGTGTAAGACTTTACAAACCATAGACGATTACTCTATACCATTACCACTATGACAAGGTAAATTTCATTTAAAAAATCATCTATCAAGATTTTGTAAACGATAATTTTCGATTACGGTTTATTCAACAGTCTGGGATATCTTGCTATCAAATGAAGATTTCTAAGCCTGGGCTGGAAACAAAAGCTAAGAAACACGTGAAATTTGTTTGTATTTCATACATTCAGACCAGTTTGCCGGGATGGAGATATCAGATAAGATATCCCGGTAAGCCTGGCCTGCTTGTTTCTCATATGGTGGCATAAAATGCGGGAAATTCCGAGGACATCTGTATAAACCCGTACTGACTGTTTGAAAAATGTAAACAAAAGAAAGCATAATAAAATAGAATAAGATAAAATCAGGACAAGGTAATAAACGGGATATTGACTGTTAGTTAATCTGTACGGGGCTAAACAGAGCCATCGGTCGAAACACTGCACTTTTGACCTAGCAAGCGGTCTGTACTTTTGACCTCGGACTTTGTATTTCACCGTATAGATGAGCAAACCGTCAGTATCCCGTTAAAAGATTATTTCATACCTGATGTATTTCCGTCTGTACGTACGGTTCCAGCTGAAAATAAAAAGAGAACAATATTTTTGTAAACATACAGTTCGTAGCAAGTTGAAAATTAATTGAACAATAAGCAGCTCTATTTCTTTTCAATAATAATGTAATGTTGTATATATTTTTAGTGAC
>JAUKWF010000935.1:0-10352 GCA_032356525.1 Eutonina indicans | reverse complement strand
TAATTCTTTTTTTAAGTTAAGGTGTGATACGCAATAGTTTTGAAACTAACAAAATTAAGATTTTATCTTTTCATCTAATAATATCCATTAAAACTATTCCAAAAAACCTTTGTTTTTATTTTAATGAACAGTTAATAAGCTGTGAATGTTAAATATTCTTCTAATTATTGCTCTATGCTGAAAAGTGATCACAACGAGATTCTGATTTTAATGTCTTAGTTAATGATATAGTTGTTAAGATATTATTAATCTGGGTTACAAAATTAAACATTAAGCATATACAGACATTTATACTGACAGGGATGGATAGTTTTTTAATGAAGTTACAGTTGTTGTGCAAAGTTATTGTCTTCTTGTTTTTTAAAATACAAAGCGCAGTAAAGAATATAATTTAACACTGAAATGGCTTTAAATTTGTAATCAATACACATTGGGTTTGTATTTTTAAAAATATGATATCGTACATGTTGAAATGCAGGCTTGTGAACGAGCTATCTGATAATCGTGTGGGTTCGATCCCCAACAGTGTTTTTCTGTTAATTCAAGATAAATGCTTTGTTCCACGGGAAAAAGTAGCTTCAAAATCTCTTGAACCTTGTTCCTTCAAAACACAAAAATTAATAAAAATATATTTGTGAGTTCACTCAAAACGGTAAAGTATATTTTATTTTGATAATTTCAATAACATCAAAATGATTTTACCCATTCTGCTACATCAAACACACTTTGCACTTTGTCTTTTTTCTTTTTCTCTAAACACCAAAATGACAATTGAGGCATCTTTTGTTAACTTGATCTCGACTGTTTAGTTCCTACAAAGATTTGCCTAGTGATGTAGAAAATAATTAGCAATTCACCCAAACCGAACGGTTAACTCAAATTGAAAGAGAGCTTCAAATATCTGGTTCTTTTTTACGTCGAAGGTTGTAAATCAAGAAAATGTTACAGACAAACAATTGAGTTTGACTTCTGATATTATCATTACGATATTAGAAGCTTTTTGTTTCTGTAAACGTGCAGTAATTTGTAAACAAGTATATTCAAATATAAAAATTGTATTGAAAATAGTCAAATTTTCATTTAAAAAAAGAAACAATTTATCAAATTTATGTTTTTGAACTTTCATTAAACAGCAGACCTTAGATTAATATATTTACATGCTGTAAAATATTCTTGTTAGTATTGTTGTAGTAAATACTCTGCATAGCGTGAATATTATATGTCCCAAAGTGACGAAGAAAGTTAAATTGTAAAAGTGATAGGAACTAATAGATAGATAGTAAATTATCTTACTATCTTTTTAGATAAAAGACTACTTTAAAAGCTAATCAAGTTTGAAACAGCAATTGAAACACAGACAGTTGTAACCTTCCAAGCGATTTGCGGTACATTAGATTTAGACCGGTCAAGAAACCGTACAATTATGCGGGGTTAAGCGGTCAACATAAAAAATGGACGGGCCATTTGACCGGTCAAACGTATATCACACCGGTCATTTGTCCAGTCTATTGTATAAAATAACAGTAATCTTGACCGGTCAATCGTACATCATACCAGTCATTTTGACTGGTCAGCCACCGGTTCTTGACCGTTTAAATTCTATTTACTCGCTTGGAAGGTTACAGTTTTCAGATTAAGGAATATCTCTAAAGTACATTTCTTTCGTAGGTAATTGTTTTCTAAAGTTGGTATCATTGAGAAGCTGAAGACGAGTGGTAGGCTCTTATATTAAATGTGTTTATCATTGATTATGAATGCTTACATTTAACTGGCATATAAAAGTTTCAATAATTGAAGAGTTCATAGTCAAACAAGAGTTGCTTATGATAGTTATTGTAGCCAGCATGCTTCGTTACTGCGCAAATCGACATTATCAAATATAGTTCCATTAATGACTTCCCTGTGAGAATTTTCTGAAGTAATAAATACCGATTAACAGTCCGCATGGCAATGAAAGTAAAACATTACTGATCAATAGAATATCCATGCTTGTTTGTAATGTTGACTAACGGTCATTTTTGACTTTGTTTAGACTGAAAATCGAGACTGTGCACGGCAAAAAAAGGTATCATATACGGATCCGTACAACACCAACACAGTAAAACAACTAGATTTCGTTGTTGTACGCATTCGGACGATATAAATGACACGACCCCAAACTCGCAGTTGTACGCAGTCCGTCTATTTACGTGCATCGGTGTTTGTACGAAGACCGTACAACTCCCGCTGCTGTACGCACTCTGTAAAATTAAATATCCCGCTGTTGTACGATATTCGGTCAACTTAGTTTAACTTGGTACAACCCTGTAATCAAACAACGAAGTACGGGGTTAATTTTTTTATGCACGCACACCGTACATTTATATTCCTCGTAGGTGTACGATATTCGAATAACTTAGTTTCACTTCGTACAACCCTGTAATCGAACCTTGACGTACACGTATAGTATTCTGGTTTTGTATGTATGTAGTACACGAACCACAACCATCATTCCTAGGTTTCCTACAACCGGGTATTATGAATCAAACAACGTTGTATTCTTGGTATATAATTTTTAATTAATTTATAAGAAGAACCTTGTTCGTTATGATAGGAACTAAAAACAACTCTGTTAAAAAATTATAAATATGATTATTTTGAAATGAAAATAAATCGTGAACATATATTAAACAAAAAAAATATACAATAGTTAATTTGTTCAATTTTTTGTGAAATATAAACGGAAGATACATTTAAAAGTGAAAATGATAAAACATCAGTATGTTTTGGTAACTATAGTACATGTTAAATGTTTGTACCTAGTACTTCGAGTTCAAATAGGGTATAGAAAAAAACGTACTCTATTGATTTTAAAACTAAAGATTCTAATCTTGAGATAAAGCTGTCTTAAAAGTCAAATATTGTAAAAAAAATTATGACTCAGCAAAAAGATATAGGTTTTCACAGGTTTTGCTATCCTTTATCTCAAGTACTCTAAACCTTACAAACTATACCATTTTTTGACAGTGATAACTATACTCATCCCATTGTAATAATTCAAATAATTTCACAATATTGCTACAAAGAACTGACGTCAGCAATAAACTTCAAAAGTACCCTTTTTTCGTCCTTAACACAATTATAACACCGCAGCAAAATATCAAAATATTTCGAATAACCCAATTTTTCTTATCGACTCATCTCACTCTTTCCACTGGAACTATTTGGTTTCACCTTTGGTGACACTTAAAATTCCACTTTCAAAGGGGGACCCTATGGGTTGAATAAAACCCCAAACTTGGGCCTATAACTTCTAAAGGCAACCACTTTAGCCCGTAAACCATCCTGAAAAGTTATCTAGGGATGTAAACCTATACAATAATAACAATGGTAGTTTTTCTAGTAAAAGGTAGTAGGTCGGTGCTTTTATGCCTGGTCTATTACTCCCTTGATTTGTCAAAAATCTCACAAATCAGTGTCTAGCTCATGGGCTAGCTGAAACATTGTTACAGTATAACCAAAATGCTTTAAATTAACTGTGGACAAACTTTATGCTTTTGTAATATGTTACCCAAAAATTATTTCAGAAGTTAAAACATAATTAGATAAGGTTAATTTATTATTATTATTATTAACAAACGTCAGTAAAATAAATTACTGTTATAAATGTGTGTCCATCTTCAAATTAATAGCGGTTTAAAATACTTTAAAAGCTTTATTTACTTTATTACGATAAATGACTTTTGGACTAAGTTCACTTCTTGCGATGTTCTCTTTTTTCACATATATACACTTTTGACAGTCAGAGAACACCTACAGTTACAGCGTTCACAATTTCTTACAGCCAAAACACTTTACACATTCACCTTTTCTAAATTCTGTAGCGAATAGCTTTAAAGGCACAGCTTTGTTTCAAGTCTAGAATAATCTTCCACATGGTATCAAAACTTTTCACCTATAGAGATAAATTTGCTCCTGAGGAAAATTATATAGACAATTGATATATCTCCACAATGCTAGAAAATCAATGAACAATCTGTCTTATATTTCCATCGCAATGTTGGATATGACTCTATTGCAATGTTCGATATGGCTTATTTTGCTGAATTATTTTTTTCCATACACACCAATACGTTTACCAGCAATCATAATTAAACACCACTTTCATGCACCATTCATTCCCTACACACCAGTTTTGTTTCAGTATTTTACTCGTCATTTCAACGAATCATCAGTGTTCTTTCAGTACACACCAATTAAATGTACTAGTATTCAATGAGGTTTTAAATAAATCAACCAGCTTTGCATTCATTCTGGTTTAATTTTGCTTGTGTATGTATACTTTGGCTCACATATTAGTCCTTCAAGTGTTACAGTTTTCATCAAGTCTTTTCACAATACATTCTTCTCGCACGTTCAATAATAGGTTTTCTAGCATTCCTGATTTCGTTCACACAACTACCAATATTCATTTAACTTTTTAATAAATTGGATTCACAAGTAAAGTAGATAGAAAATGCAGTGTCTTTTAATTTTTCGTTTGTATCCATTCCAATCCAATATAAATACAGCCATTGAATCCAGGTTTATCTTAACAATCAAGATAGTTTTGGTCACCATTTTCAAACTAATAAATACAGCAGATGGCCTTTCTATGTATGCCAATAGCTATAAAAGCTATATAAGAGGGAAAGTAATTTTACAGGGGAGTTGGACTTTTTTGCAAGAGGTATTGAGGGGACAAAATGGGCAAAGAAAGCATCATATGTTCATAATTAATTTGTTCTAGTATACATTGAAGGAGTTTTTTACTAATTGGAAAGAGTTTTGGTTTTGATTTCTGTGTTTACTGTATTGTGTATCCGTGTATAGAGCCTGAGGGAGTTATATACCTTCTTTAGGAGATACTGAGAATAAAAATCACAATGAAGAAATTTGCCCTAAAAATATTGCAGTTATACAAAGTAAGAAATAAAATACATTACCTAAAAATAATTCCATTTTTCGAAGTCAAAATCATAAAAATTCACCCAAGAATAACGCCGTTATACGCAGTTGTAACTTCACCCAAGAATAACACATACGGAGTACGGTAATTTCTATATCTTTTGTACGATGTTTTACGGAGCACGATCATTATTCTAATTTATGTACGGTATTGTACGGAGTGCGGATATTTCTTTAATTTATGTACGATATTGTACGGCGCATGGGTACTTCTGAAGTTTCTGTACGGTATTGTATGGGCACGGAAATTTATTTCTCACATCGCACGATGATTTACGGCGTTGAACGATATTGTCCAGTTTTGTTAAATTGCGTACACGTCAATTTACGTACAGTCGTGATGAAGATTAATAGACTTCACTTCACAAGGAAGCATTTTAATTCATATTAACTATTAATGATAGTAAATATGAAGTAAAATGGTCATTATACATAAAACGCTCTGATTAATGATTCAACCTCAAATTATTTAATGTAATAAAGTAAATTGGATAACTATATATAGTCTTCGTTTTTATAATTATTGCATTCAAAAAAGTATAAAAAGGGAACATTGATTGAAGAAAAATCATTCTTTTTATCTAGTGTGATAGAATAAGAAATCAAAATGCAGGTCTGGAAAATGTTGTTACTGTTATCCTTTTTGGTGTACACTGTTCATAGTAAGTAACCAAACGATACCAATTTATCTTATTGTAATCCTCGTAAAAGTTTTACAGTCTTCTTTATTTGTAAAACTCAAAGTTTTCTATGTTTCAGGCTTACATAAAATAATATGCGGATGTTAAGTTACGTTTTAATTATTTGCCAGTTATGGCAATGAGAAGAAATTTTATCATTAGTGGCAAATGTAATTTCAGTTTGAAAAGCATTTTTCCGGATTTAATTATGTCGATCATTTTCATAAACAGGCGCATCAGCTGTTGACGGAGAAAAAGAAGTAGCCGATGAAGTAAAGGGTACTACACCAACTGAAGAAGACACACCTGCAGAGCTTGAAGATGAAACGGAAAATAATGATGAAGAATCTGATGAAGAATCTAATGATGATGATGAAAATGCTTTAGAAAACAATGATGAAGAAGCAGACAATGCAGTTGAAGAAAATGATGGTACGTGGAAGTTTTTATTTATAAGATATCTGCACACAAATGTTGATGAATCTCTTTTTTTTGCCTGGAAAGATTATATTTTGATTGAAATATTCAGTTCAGAATCTGTGTCAATCTGTGGGCACAGAAAATAATTTCATCGTCCCTATCAATTAATTATTATAGAACCCTAATTATAAGTGATAGTTTAAATTGTGATGCTTCTTTGTATTGTAACAATTGTATATATAATTGTATATAATTGTGTATAATACTTAACTTTTGATCTCTGCAGAAGATGCCAAATACAGGAGAAGACATGTGTATTACCAAAGAAGTACTCGCAGATACAAGCAATGTGGACGCACACTTTGCCACAAAGTATGCAGGAGATACAGATATGGAAAATACTACAAACACCACTGTTACTGTAGAATAAACTACAGATTATGTCGCTGGGCCACACGAAGATGTGTTCGCAAATGCTACAGATACCGTTATGGTCGTCACGGATACAAACCAAAATGTTGGAGATGGAGATGTAAAACATCATACGGTAGATACTACAGACAATACCTCAACCACCGAAAACACTAAAGCTTGTGTGAGCAATCAAGGACTGACTTTATGAATTTGGATAAATCTGAAAAACTTTCTTTTACTTGTTGTTTGTAAATTTTCATCTTGCAAGATAAATTTTCTCTTTGTAATTTTTGAACAATTGGATTATTGATCTCCCCAATTTTCATAGGTTGATTTATGGTAACCAACTATGAATTTCCAGTGTTCTAAATTTGTATTTGATAATTGAGACTTCTTTTTATAACAACAAAAAATCATCGTCAAACTTTTTGTGACGTCAAAATGTTTGATGACGTAATCAAAAAATGACAAAATTTGACAAATTTATTGACATTTCTTAATATGTAATCATTCGCTAACAAATTAAGATTTTTAATTTTGTTTCGATACTCCCATTTCCTGAAGGCTACAAAATAACATATATGCCGGTTTTTAGTTTTACTAATATATCCGTCAAAATAAGGCGCGCCAAAGTTGCCAAAATTTTAAATTTTGTACTTTGACGTAATAACATGAAATCATCAAATCAAAAATTTTTTAATACACTTCTTTTAATAATATCAATGTTTCTTCAAAGCTAAAATTAGTTATTTACTCCATCCGCCAAAATTAATTCTCGCCAAAAGCATCCCTTAAGTCTAAAAGGCCATCTGAAGTGTGCCACATACATTAAATTTCCAGTCTAATGAAATGCAATCAAACTTTCTTGTAACGTTTTCCACTTTTATTGGTAATTAACAACCATGCCACGTTGTGTTAAAATTCCAGTGCAAATAAATCCCAACCAAACCTTCTCGTAACATTTTTCATTACTTTTAGGGTGCATAACATATGTCTGACATGTTTTCACAACTTCCATGTCAATTTATTGTTTTGCAGGACTACTAAAATTTCAAAAAAGTCAAACATTTATGAATTGACTGCCTGCATTATTTGTTGTGATCATGTTCATGCGAAATCCAGTCAACTTTCTTGTAACATTTTCCAGATGTTGTTTCTTGTAACATCTTCCACATCTGTTATATATATGTAGTACGTCACAATGTAGTAACTATAAAAATGTACTCCTCCTTCTTGTATTGTGGCTTAGTAGTACACTACAAATCAGCATATAGTTTTTTCCACAATATTCTGTTCTTTGTTTGGAGGATAATCTGATAGACATTAAACATGAAAAAAATAATAACAAAACAGCTGTTATCATTAAAGCATTTCTGAAGTATCAGTAATTTGTTGTTGTTGTTGTTGTTGCATAACAAGTGATGAAAGCCAGCAGTAAGTGCAGCGCCATATGCATTTCAATGTGTTGGTTGTTGTTGTTGTTGTTTTGATATCCACAATCTGCCGAATTTCACTGTTTACTCAAATTTGCAGACTCAGCCGAAATTGAAAATTAGGGTTACAGTCCCGGTTTTTGTCTTTTTGCGTTAATTTGTCTAAATTTTCTTTTTGAAGTTAACCCCCCCCCCTGAAAGATAAAAAAGTGGTTATGTAACGAAATATGTTTATA
The DNA here is from genome assembly GCA_032356525.1 of Eutonina indicans. Lineage (NCBI taxonomy): Eukaryota > Metazoa > Cnidaria > Hydrozoa > Leptothecata > Eirenidae > Eutonina > Eutonina indicans. The sequence goes on along the minus strand of JAUKWF010000935.1, from coordinate 2,183 downwards.
GAACGTTATCGAAAAACTTAATCAACAAACGCTAAGACTACTTTTTACCTTTCAGTGTTGAGAATAAACAGATGTAATTATCCATGTGCAAAAGTAAAAAGTTGTAAGACAAGAATTATATTTAATATATTTAATTTTCTTTGACGTAATAAAAATTTTTTGATAATAATTTTCCATTTATCTTAAAGATTATATTATAAGCAACATTTAATTTGACAAAGTTGCGCGTTTTATACACAATTTTAAAAATCATACTCAAAGAAGTCACAGTCGCCTTAACTTGCATTGCAAGTATTCCCGCTAAAATAGTTAAAATGTGGTTTTCAAAAAAGCACATGAATAATAAACACGATATGCAATGTAAATAAAAACTTGATAATTGAGACATAAACATGAAACAACTTAATGGATATAGTACAAGTACCTAGTTGTAAGAAAAAAGAGTAAACATTGTCTTGTTTATGCAATGTAAAAGTTTATTTTTTAACTGGTGTGAAAGAATAAGAAATCAAAATGGAGTGCCGGACAATTTTGTTACTTCTGTCTTGCTTTGTGTACGCTTTTCACAGTAAGTAAACAAACAGTATAACTTTAACAAATTTTGTGGGTTATGAAATTTTTAAAATCTTAAGCGTCCCTTTGATACTTTTGTTTTCTGCAAACGCTAGGATTGCTATTTTATCCGTAACAACATCATATGTTTTCGCTTTACGCGTAAAGACAATCACATTTGCTGATGTGAAGTTACAGTTTGTATGACGTGAACATTTTAGGTTAAAGCAGATCAACATAAACAAAAACAAATCTTACTTTTTTCGTAAGATATATTAAAACTTTTGTAAACGGTATTAGGGATTAGTGTAATATATGTCAAAAAATATTGTCTAATAAACACATTTTTAACAGGCGCATTAGCAGCAGTTCAGAAAATTCCATTAGCTGACGAAATAGAAGAAACTAAAGCAAAAGAAGAAGAATCATATCGGAAACATGAAAGTGCATTAGGTGAGAAAAATAAAGAGAAAAAAATTGATAAATACAAATCTGTAGCTGACGAAATAAAACAAACTGAAGCAAAAGAAAAAGAATCATCTCGACAACAAAGTGTATTTGGTTACAAGGTTAACAGGATAAATACTCATCAAGTAAAATCTGATGAAAAATCAAACGGTAATAATGAAAAAGCTTTTGAAACAAATGACAAATAAAAAGATAAGTTAACTGAAGTGTATGATGATAAGGTTAATTTGATTAACTCTATTGTAGATGGTTCTGACTTCAAAAAAAAGTGACCACAGTTCGATAAAAGCATGCTTTTTTAATTTTTAAAATCTAAATTGTTATTTTTTTCGAGGACTATTATTACTATAATTCTACAATAGCGTCTTTCTTCTAGAAGATAACAGTTACAAGAAAAAACGAGTGCATTATCAAAAACGTAGTCGCAGATACAAACAATGTGGACGCAAACTTTGCCACAAAGTGTGCAACAGCTATGGCAAATATTACAAAGACCCCTGTTATTGCAGCTACTACAGACTTTGTCGTTGGTGCGCAAGACGGTGTGTTCGCCGATGCTACAGATATCGTGAAGGTCGTCAACGATACAAAGCAAAATGTTACAAATGGACATGTAAACCAAAATGTAATAGAAACTTCAGACATTACATCGAAAATTAAAATCCGACCGATGACCGACTGATAAGATAAAATGTATTGAGACCTAGAAGTTTGCGTGTTGTTAAAATAGTATTTTAAAACGTAAAAAGCTTTTTGCCTCACGCCATCATCATTAACTCCCTATTCACGGCAGCGTATTTTGGTACTGTGTAGCGGTAGGGGGCGTTTTTAAAAACACTCAAATATAAGTCTGGTCTGATCAACAAGTTTCATCAACAAGTTTTCATTTATATTTCCGTTACTAACTTTAACAAATAAAATCCAATGGTTTTTATCGTAAACGATAATGTACTGTCAGAATAGAATAAAAAGATAATAAAAATGAATTGGAACTGTAATGACCATGTATTAAAAATTTATGCAATTGGGAGTAAACATATCAGTTTTATTGAAAAAATTTGTTAAATTTAGACTTTTTCTCAATAATATACAGTATGTCCGGATAAAAAGTAGCCCCAACTTTTAATCATCCATAGCTTTTGAAGTAATTATTTATTTTGTGC
>JAUKWF010000934.1:0-10353 GCA_032356525.1 Eutonina indicans | reverse complement strand
TTTCGTGTACCGTACACTTTGTACATGACGAATAAGAAGAAAGATTGCACGTGTTCGTCGCAGGGGTTCTATGAAATTTACAATCACCCTGAAGTTGAGTTTTACACAGATATTATTAAAGAATAGAAATCTCTAATCAAACTTATTCAACACTTAAATGATTCTATGATTGCAGCACACAAAAAAGACAAAAGATAATTGATAATTTTAGAACTACCGTCGGAATTTGGTGACGATTTTGCACTACACAATTTTACACAGATAATTGACTCTCTTTAATCTGAATCCCGTGAAAAACAGAGAATTTAAAGTATACCTTTTAATTTCGCTATGGTAAAAACCGCGAAAATGTGAATTTTGAGATTTTCTAGTTGAAATAAAGATTCGAAGGTTAGATGTTAACTTCAAACGATCACAAAATGATGGTTTTGAAGTTACCTGCCATTATCAGCCGGCGAACGGCATTTTTTCATTGTCCTTGAAACGTCTTTCATATGTGTGTATGTGCATTTAAAAGACGTTTAGAGAACGTTGAAAAGATGTTGAAAAGACGTTTTGTGCCGGTACTGGAGAAAAAAAGAAAGAACATAAATAATGCATGCAAATCTTCAAGAAAATCAAAACAAGGATGAGCGAAAGCTTGTCCAAAATAATCAAACCCTTCTCAGTGCTACAGTAAAAGCCAAAATCCTTTCTTAAAAAAATGTTGCTGTTCTTATTACTTTGATTTTACACAAGACTTATTTATAAATATAACATCAAGAAAGTTTTTGTTAAAAATAAATATATATTCTAATGGAATCTTAAATAATTTTGCAATACAAAAACAGTATCTTCCACTTGTATTTCGCCTTGTTCAAGCCTAGAAAACAAAAGGGAAGGAAAGCATCAGCAAAGACACAATAGAGAAGTGTTTTCTATATTCAGACTTCACTTTGGTGGTTACTTTTTAATCATAAAAACACACTGAAAACTATTTAATCCTAAAAAAGGCTATCACAATAATACTTTTAGCAGATGTTTAGCAAAATCTTTAGGATGAAACAATTTGCAGATTTGATGTATTTTTGGGTTTTCATTCAAATCTCATCAAATTGAAATTACGCCCTGCAGTTTGTGTTTAGCATTACATTTTTTTCTGATTAGCGATTTTATGAACGCCTTTTTTCGTTCATTTACTACAGATTATCGTTCACACATGTCAGTCTGATAGTGAGGCCACGCAAAAATATATGACGTGAGAAACACAGCCGTAAGCACCGTTCTACGTCCTAAATAAAAATAAAAATATTTGCTTGGCGTGGTTGTTGTAGAATGATGTTTTACCTTGCTAGATTGATCTTTAATTTTTCCAGTTGTTGTTTTTCAGTAGGCGTTATCAATTCTTCGAGTTCAGTCATGACTTGTTCAGTATCTTCAGTGGTTCCACTCAGTGCAGATAAAATACCTTCAATTTTTTCATTCTTCTCCAATAACCGCCTAAAGAAAGCAGTTAACAATGAGAAAATGTTTCATAGATTTCGTCACTTTTAACTAATGAAATCTTTTACAGCCATTAACAGGTGGAGACCCAACCGTAGTTAAAAATGTAAAGTCTTTTAAAATGTCAACCATCTAAAGGCGTTTTAAAATCTTTGCTGTGATTTCACACAGTCAAAAAATGTGGGAAATTACTTAAGATCGGGAAAATGTGATTAACCTAAACAAAGAACACGTAGCACGTGTACCTAAAACCTTGAAACTCAAGTAGAAAAACATTAAAGAACTTTAGAAAGAATTGCTTTGTTCAATAGATAGTAAACTATATTCACCGACGTCTCATAGCCTTACAATGTAACAAAGAATAAAAATCATACTTTCCAAATGTTTATAGCCTACAGATTTTTTTATCTTACTTATTTTCTTCTTCTTCTGTATATCTTCTTATCATCATATTGGAAATCGCCTGTAAAAAAAATAGAAGATGTACATCTTTATAATGTGTGACCTTCTGAGGGATTTAGAGTACAAAAGATATGCGACAAACCAAACCCCGAAATTGCCACTGACCAATAATCTGGTAAAATAATCGATCTGTCTAAACTATATGTGTACTCCATAACTTCGAAGATAAATAAACACGATCATCTCGTAGGGCGTACAGGGTATATACAAAAAATAGAAGTGAACTCGTTATTTTCGAGGGGGAACTGTATTTTTATTAATTTAGTTTTTATTACAAAGATTAAGATTCAAATCAAATTTGGACGATAAAAGTTAAATTTCAATGCACAGGGGGGGCTAATATAAAATGTAAGAAGTTTTTGATATACCCTGATGGAGTGAGCGTTGTAACAACAAACCTGATAACATCTATTGATCAACAACCTCACAACTTGCGGTAGGTCAACAGCAAATAAATAGAATGTTCGGGAAGGTGCATAATCAGTTGCTTTTGTTATTTCCTGAAATGGATGAAGTTATCTGTGAGATATTAGCAATGGAAAAAAATGTATAGAGAGAGGAAGTAACGTAGAAATGTTAAACGGACCAGCACATAGAAGAGTAAATCAATACAGCTTTGAAATGGAAAGAGTCCACTGAATGTACTTTGTGGGACTTAGATTATAACTTGCTTTTTATTGTATCCCTATCGATCAAATCAACAAAAAATATTTGACATGTTTCGATGGAAGAAAAGTAGATGAAATCATTATCAAGGTTGTATTTGCATGGCCACCATCGTCAGCAGTAGTACATTGATTAGGAATCTCACAGGCTATAAATCTAACGCGTACCATTACAATAAAAAGGTGTCCCTAAGTACAGGGTAAGTTTTAAAAGACCTCCCCTTGGATCTATAATATTTATCCAGTAATTTCTTTCTGCGGTAAAATGTTTTCAAATCAAACATATCAAATCCGTGTTCTTTTTTTAAGATTTTAGAAACAAAATGTTTTCCAGTCAGCACATGTCATTTCAACATCCAAACAACGTCATTTAAGCATTGTCGTATGAATGTAAAATGGACGTTTGTGTAACAGTTGCCCTCTTACCTGTACAGTGACCATTCGCTCTTCGAATAGTTTATATAAAAGTTCTTTGACATCTTTAAATGGTATCATAGCGATTTCTCCAATCTACAAGAGAAAAAATTATGACAACAAATTCATAAATTTTAAGGAACTATCATGAAATAAGCAAAGTAAAAGTTAACAAAATCTGTCATAGTTAAAAACCAGGTATAATTTAATCTCAAAATACATATTATTAGAAATTGGTGAGAATAATGAAGGCTGGAAATGGGTCAAACACTAAAAATGTCTACTCAGAATTTTATCATGCTTAAAACAAAGCATGTAATTCACAATTGAAGTATTGCAGTCTCTTTGTCGTTAGATTATTGCGACACCAATGTTATTAGCGTTTCTTTACGATCACAACGTTTTTGTGTTTGAACGAAATATTTATTTTTATTAAATATTACCTGTTTTTGTTCCAAATATTTCTTCTCTATAAGAAGACGAAAAACTCGACATGCTTTTGATCCAAACCTTTACAAAAAGAAAGAATATCACGTACTACAGACAATTAATTACAAAATGTTTTAAAGGTTAAAACCACGCCTTCGACTTCATGATCTGATGTATCAAATATTTTATTTAAATACACATCACCACAAACTATAAAATACCATGATTGCCTAATCATTGAAACCTTTGTTTAAAATTGGTGCGGTTTATTCGTACGGAGGTAGGTATCGTTCGTATCCATTTGCTACCTTAAAAATACATACCTTTCTTGAACAACAGTCGAACAAGCCGATTCGCAGATCAATTCGATACTTTTCTTCATATCTTGATAATTATTAATGTTTTCATTAAGGAACTATTATTACTCTTCTCTAACTAGATGCGCTATTAGTTTTTGTAATATTAAGAAATACTGGTGATATGTTTCGGCACCACTTCGAAAGGTCGTCTCTTTAGGGCTTGAACTGACAAGGTATGTTATTACTTTGTTATTTTCCCGTACCTCTTCAAAAAGTTCGTCACTCATTAGGGCTGACAAACATTTGTGATGTTAGGATTTACAACGTTTAAAATATTTGTGACTATGTTATCATGAAAAGATACTGACTGTGTACATTCCACCACCAGCTTCATCTGTTTTCGAAACAAAACCTCCCGTCTGTAAAGAAAATGTGTTTCAACTACGTAATTTTTTGAATAAAAAGGTGAAGAGAAACTCGAAATAAAGAAAGTATTTTCAACTAAGAGAATCGATCGTCACATTGACAATGCACTTGGTCAAATTATATAAATATATTCGAATTGTCACGACAAACCCTTTCTTGACTAAGTTGTTGATACACCGAGGCAAGATGAATACAGATGCCATACCCTAAAGTCAGGATTAAAATTCATGGCAGGATCAAATCAAATTAACTATTGACAGTTAATACACGAACATGATTCGCAACATTGTTTGAACGCCAATCAATGTGCTGAAATAAATAAATATCTTACCTTATCATCAGATAACAGCGATAGATATTGATGAACTTCTGTTTGATCGAGTTTAGGGACAGCGGGTAATCGTTTCATTATCTGAAAAATATATGCAAAAAGATTATTGTTAAAAATAGCCACATGGTTCTAAACGGTAGCAGCAAATTGTTGAAAAAAATACGGTATCCGCTTTTAGCTGCTACCGTAATTATGTTATTCTTTTCGGAAAAGATGGTCGATCAGTGACAGTTATGGTGATCAGAAGGGAGAGGCCCTTAAAATCAAAGTGTTAAAAGTATTCAATAAGGCACGACCCAACAATTTCGGCGGGAACTCTACTCTCATGACTTTTTTTTCAAATATGAAATCTAGAATTAACCTATATGGTGAATTACTACCTGGCAGATTTGTTCTAGGTATCTTACAAAAACAGCAAAATAACTATAAGTAGAAACGTTATTGCATAAACCCAAAAATGCGAAAAAACGTTGACTCTAATGGGAAGCTAAAAGTGTATGAACTTATAGAGAAACAACATTTGTTATCAGCGCTGAAAACCGGTACTAAAAATCCCTCTGTTAAAGGGAAACCTTTGCTAATAATATGGAAGAGTCTTCGGGGGAAGGTTTCAATTATTGTGTTGATCAATCACTTCCTATTACTTTTAAAGTGAATTTCCCAGTGATGGCCGATTGACCTGATCGAACAAAGAGAGATATCGTTATTAAACCCTTCACCCGATCACATGTATTTACATGAACAAGGCATTCTTACATCGTAAATGGAGATACTACTAGTGGCGGGTGATTCTAGTGACCTCTCTGATTCCGTCATTTTTAAAATGGTACCCACGATCTTTGAAGCACTCTAAATAATAAACAATGGATATTCAACAAAATAACCCCTAACAAACTGATGCAAAACTCTCTGTTATTTCAACAGCTTACATAGACATTTCATTATTTTGTAATGATTTTCGATATCATACACCGTACAATAAAGCTCTGTTTAGGGTATAATATGTACCATGAAAACAAAAGTATGTAAAGCGAGAAACTAAACATTTTGCGGTTCTTTTACTTCAATTTCAAACTTTCAAATTTCAAATACCATCATAAAAAATTAAGGCATTGATTTTGGGTTAGTCATGTCTAATCTAGGAACTATTTTTTTCGAAGATTGTTTCTTTTGACATTTTGACAGTGTGCAATCACACTACTTTCAACGTAAGCCTGATATCCATCCCTGAAAGCCCTACTAAATTACAGCGAAAATAAATCGGGTACCTGGTCCAAACGTTCTGAAGAAGCAGTTATAATCATCTACAACAAAGAACAAAAAATAACATTATGCTACAATACAAGATTACAGTAGACGTCCGTTAATTCGAAACTCTGGTATTTTGGACAATCAAACAAAAGCTTGTGTGTTCGAGTTAACGGATGTGTATTTTGATTTAATACTTTCGCAGTGAATAAAGTTTATTAATCTGCGAGTTTTTGGTTACTAATTTGCAGGAATCTCTTTCGCGGTAGTAGAACTTCTTCAATCTTTTTCTTGACGTAACAAACGAGCCGTGGGAACAATTTTAGAGTTCCAATAAATTGCAACACTGAACAGCTTATATCAAGTTTTGTTGTAAGTGTATGCTCCAAAGCGATTAATCTTAAGCATTTCGAATATACAAACATTTTAAATATCTCCAGGCTAATATTATTTAATTGTTTTACATGATTAATGATAATTATAATTACCTGATCCAAATAGTACTGATCGAATTTATCTGTATTTAAACACCAATAAATACCATCATCTTCGTACTAAAACCAACAAACAAACAAACAAAATTATATCATTATGGATGGTATAGCAGAGGCGGATACAGGTCGTTAATCGCCTATTGTCCAGGGGCGGATAACGACCCCTGCTCATCTGCAGGGGTGGAATTTAGAGTGAAGTATTTATTATAGCTATTTCTATGGTATTGCAGAAAGAAATACATCATTTTACAGATATGAGCAGGGGGTAAAATTAAATTCTGTATCCACCCTTGTGTAATGGCGGATACAGCACTACTTCTCAAACACAGGAGTCGAGTGTAAACAATAATTAAACTGTCGTTAAATATGACAATTTTTTAAAGAAAAACGGTATTTCAATTATTGTTTACAATCCTCCTGTATGTTTAGATTCAGTACTAGATCCTCCACTGGATGGTGTTTCGCCAACTAGAGCAGATCGATTGTTCGTAAACATGGTTGCATACCACTGTTTAGCGTTAACGTGTTTTATAGTACAGTAACCGGATTGTCAAGTCCAACTTCTTTTCAATAATAATAGATTTTCAAGTAATCTTGTCATGCGTGGTAAAGCGTGGTTCTACACTTTTAAATTGATAATATCGGGTAAGATGTATTGAAAGTATACATACTTCATTTGTATCTTTGTCTGTATCTTTAGAACTACTGTAAAAGAGAGAGTAGGTATAAAGTAGCTACATACAGCTTCCGACAGGGATGGATTTAAAGACTATATGAAAAATGTAACTACAAACGGATAATAATGTGTCTTGTGTAAATACGATTTGGCGGATAATGTTTGCATTCTTAGACTGGATAACTTATTTTGATATATGGTGAAAATACTTTTTGTTTTTGATCCTATGGACATAAGCTAAGGAAGAAATATTTTAATGTCTTAACCGGTAACTAGTCAACAAGCCTTTTCGGTGCGCTAAAGATTTACGCGCGCCATAATAATTCTTAAACGACTGGCGAGTTCTTTACTCGGACTATGGAATTTTAAGTAAGCATAAACTTGAAATATATCTACAAATGATCACTACTAGTAAATAAGTCTACTCTAGATAAATTCCCATGTTATATCACACGTTAAAAGATAAATATATAGCTAAAGTTAACAACCAGAAAACGGAAGAAGATGACAAAAACTGCATTGCACATGTTTGCACGAAGACAACAATACGTTTAAATTCAAACGTCATTCCCCTGATATTCCTAGTAACTGAATTGAACTGAAGATTGAACAAATTATCGTAGTCAAAAGCGCGTGGTCATAACGAAAGCAAAATGTTGCACAGGGTTATAATCGCCTTATTCGTCTTATTATCAGGTGCCTCGTAGTGACCTGCTAAACGGTAAATAAGCCATTAAAATTGACGCGTTTGATGTCACACTTCAAAAAAAGAGCTTCATTTTATCAAAAAAATAGATTATATCTTTGATTAAACATTTAATCCTTACCTAATAACCATGGTTCAATCATATGATAGCCCAAAAGACATTCTATAAAGATGTTTTCCTTGCTCAATCAATAGTTTCTTATTTTTGATATCTTATGTCTGATGTTGTTAGTTGTTAGTTGTTATATAATCAAACACGTTTATAAACAAGACAACTTCTAAGGAGAAGAGTATATATAAAAAGTTTATGTATAGATAACCTTATTGGAAAATGTTGAAGGAATTTTTACTGATAAGTCTGTGTTTATTAGTAGCTGTAAATATTATCCAGTATGATTTGAGTACTACACAAAATGCTGTTTCTGCTGAACCAATCCCAAACCCAAAGATTGTATTGACAGTCGACAAAAACACAAACTTTGTTGCAGATACTCTAGCTGGTGTTGATGGTGACGACGATGATGAAGTTTTAGTACGAGTCGCGCGTTCGCCTGACGGTTATCCTGAACCACGTGGTAGTCGCAGTGGAGATTCCAGAAGTGGAGGTTCAAGAGGTGGAAGCAGGATTCGAGGTGGAAGCAGGATTCGAGGAGGTAGCAGATTCCGAGATGGAAGCAGGTTTCGAGAAGGGGGCAGGTTTCGAGATGGAAGCAGGAATCGAGATGAAAGTGGAGGTTATGAAGGAAGCAGTGGAGGTGGAAGCTTAGCAGTAGATGTTATTGTTGGTGTTATTTTAGGTATCTTTGGCGTTTGTGGATTGATATTTTTGACATTTTATTTATGTCGTAAATACAGTTAATTGAAATTTAAATGAAGAAAACTTTTGCACTTTAATTGTATTTTATGTAAATAAGTAACATAAAAAAAAAGTTTTGATAAATTCTCAATATAGGGACTTAATTTTTATAAAATCGTTAAAACGCTTTTTGAAACACAGAAGAGTTTAGCGGTTTTAGTTTAGCATATACACAATAGTTTTTTAAGGATTTTTATATGGGTTTTAATGGCTTTTATTTTTTTATTGCCATGCACATAAACTCGATCAGAGTTTTATCAGAGAGTTATTCCAAATTACTGAAATTGTACATATATCCTCTTAACATAGACATAATGATAAGGAATAATAACAATTTAACTGAGCATTCGAATAATGTTTAATTCAGCAACTGAGTGAGTATATTTCTAGTGACAGTCTCAACTCTTCTCTTTTCATTACACTATCTTAAATTTTGTCAACACATTCCAACAAGTGCTTACGTGAAAGTTTGTCTAGGAAAAGTTGGGAGGTAGGTTTTATAACTATTTTAAAGGGAGAAAGGGAGCGGGATCCTGTTCTATTGTTTTCCCTAAAATGTTAGCATTTAGCGTTGTTATCGTTGTTTTTTGTTCGAGATGTTAGAGAAAGCTCAGGAAACACCTTTCTTAGAAGGAACTTCTAAATATTTTTTTACAGAACAAACGAGTTTTTTTAATCCTAATTTTTTGACCAGGTGCCGGTATTTTGATAATATCATAATTATGGTGTTTGCAACATATAGTTATATAAAAAAGAAGAAAGCTATTCTAGACCATTTTCCTTCTAAAGAAGAACATCAATTAAATAAACTAAGTTTCAATAAACCCAATTGTGTATAGCTGGATTTTAATAAAAATTACAATACAATACATCTAGAGGGGGAGCAACATTTCAGGAGTAGAATATACTGGGATTAATAAGTCCTTAACTCATACAAAAACTTATTATCATTAATACTTTTTAAAATACAGTTTTTTTCTAAATCCACCACCAAATGATATGCTTACCTTTCTCCGCCGTCCTGAGCTTTAGTTTTCTTGTTTGGACCCTGTGACAGTTGTGTGGTTGCCTTTCTTTTCTTTCCGATACCTACGAAGAAAGAATAAACAAGAGTAAACAGTACAACTTTCATAGTTAACTCCAATACAAGAATAAAAGAAAAGGGTAGCCTTATTGAACATCAACCTAAAGTCTTCTATACGTGGATTACTAAAATACACTTAAAAATGTTTTAATTTGGAAAAATCATAATAAATAAATAGTAAATACCTCTTTTACTGCCTATGCGAACAGACCAGAATTAGAAAAACTGCAAGAAGTACAATTTTGGCCAGAAGAAAATTTGGCGGATTTGGCAGATTTAGCTATAATCCGCCGAATCAATTCCCGCCAAAATTAGTTTTCTTCTCCATCCGCCAAATTTAATTCCCGCAAAATTGAATTTTTTTTCTCCATCCGCCAAATGTAGTACCCAGCTACCAAATATTTTTTTCCATGTAATTTTGCAATAACCTGCATCGAATCGCAACTCACAACTGTCACATATAATAGCCGCAAGAAGATAATTGGTATTCAATTTTTCGCCATCCGCCAAATTAAGTTCCCACCAAATCCGCTATATTTTCTTTCCGCCAAAATTTCTTCCCTTAAGGTATTACAAAATAAGCCTAACCTTGTGGTATAACAAATTTGTCTTCTTCATTGTCTTCTTTATCCAGATCAACTTTTTCATCACCGTCTTTCTTCTCCAGTACCAACATTGAATCCATCACGCGTGTCAGGTAGCGACCGTTGATCAACTCTTTACATTTCTGCACCACAAACTCAACATCGGTGCGTTGTTGTGCGTCCACCTCGTCAAGTTC
>JAUKWF010000933.1:0-10356 GCA_032356525.1 Eutonina indicans | reverse complement strand
AGGATATACAAAGTAGAACATATTAAGAACTTTAAAATATAAACATCGGTTTTTCCCATATGTGTTTAGTTAACCAATAATGTCTTTGCATATGTATCCAATAAAATAACATTTTATTTACCCTGTGCAAACGCAAACAAGCAAACATATACAACAGTTCAAACAAGTTTTACTATACTACCATCACTTATTCGTGCATGCTACACAACATACATATTGTCTAAGTGATTTATTTCCATATCGTTTCAAAAGGCACTTGTCCATTTTAGTGACGTCACTGCACTTATTTTGGTTAAGTTAAGGAATGCAAATACCGTGGTTGTCATAGTAATGGCCGACCTTGATTGACTGATTGCGAACACACATAAATGTTAGCCATTACATGTCCCATAGACAAACTATTGCGTAATCGTTGTTGTGTAACTCTTGAAGCGGTGCCATGTCAATCTGTCATAAAACTCTGCTAAGAGTCACGAAAAATGGTTATAGTACGACTTTGATTAAAATATGTCGTTTTTGGATGTTTTTCAATAACAGTGGATCAATCTCTTTTAATAAACTAACACTAGTACGGAGTAAAACCATACCATTAACATAAGGGAATTCTTATTGAAAACTTTCTCTAAATGCAGCAAACCTTAAACAAAGCGAACACTATCCAAGCTGAATGTCAAGAACAATGATATCAACTTTTTCATGAAGTTTCCTTCTTAGGTAACAAAGTTGCTTCTTCTTCTTCTGCTGTCGGTCGTTTTCGAAAATGACTGTTTATATGGGTTTTGTTAAGTTTCTACAAGGCTGAATAAAAAGCTAGCGATTATAGCTCGTTGAACTGGTTCGGGACTGATTCGAATACTATTTAACACCTCGACTAATAAAGTACTGAATATAGTGTTTATTCTTTCTTGCAGTAACACTTTATTTAATATTAATATTTAAGGACTTTTACCATATTAAGTAGGTTATTAATCCGTTTAAAAGTGAAGTAAATAACTTTTTAACGGCAATCGGTTTACCCTATTGTAGCTCTTTTGCAGCTTACTTCAAATGCCACTTCTTGTTAGATACATAATCAAGAAGACTGTACGAGAGTATTGCTTTAAACGCATTAAGATGGATTGTATGTAAAAGAAGGAAAATCATGATTTAACTTTTAGAATAATAATCTTTAAATAGTATTTATTTTAGGATTTGAAGGAAAAGGAGAGCTAATAACTAAAAAGCTAATCAACCATTGATCTTAAGTTGAACGTCCAAAGAACATTTTTTTTGGATGATAACTATATGATAGTAGATGTCTTGTTGTTTGACATAGTACGTGATGTTTACAAAGAAATTATTATTGTTAATAAACTGTTTGAGCTTCACCAAAGATGTGTTTGACCCTCGAAGTTACCAATGACCATATAAGATAAAAAAGTGACAATAATCCATTGTCTAATTCTTAAAATCAATCTTTGTGTAAATAATGGAGTGAAACATACAAAATCAAAAAGAAGGCAGGTCAAAACCAAAATTGTGTTTTAAAATTAAAAGTTTTATAAATAATGACTCGTCTGTCTTATTAATACATTGCATCGTGTAGAGTATTAACAGTCACTCCTCCAAATCCTTTACACAAAGCTTTTCATCAGCATAGGGATCAACCCCCTTTGACTTAATTTTGAAAGTTAATAACCGGAAATCCATCATTAATTTTAACAAATTCCTTGTCATTTTTTCAACACTGTACTGTAATCCTACTTTTAATTTCTGAACGTTTTCTGAAAAACCATTTCCATCAAAACGCGTAGCCAAAATAAATAAATTTTAAAATATTCATAGTTATTTTGATAACTTGAGTATATAATTTACTACTTTTAGTTTAAATTTTAGGTGCGTTTAAGCTAAACTAGCGTATTATAAACCCAAAAAAATTTCTTTTAGTTACTAAATATTTTGGCCCCTCCACTTTCAAAATGAGTTCGCCGGCCCTGGTAGGTCGGCGTAGTCATATGATGATGTGCAAATACACACCGTAAATGCTCAAATTACCAGCTATCTCGAATAAGCACCCACGCTAAATCGAGAATATAAGCGACCGCCCTAAAAACCAAAATTTGAACTAAGCGCCCATGGCGAGTTCGAGCAATAAAATATTAAACTTCTAACTTCTTCCATCGCGACCATAAAAAGTCTGCTGCCATCATACTAAAATTTAAATCGTTTTATATTTGCAGTACAAATTCTGATAAAGTAAGACAACTAAAATTTATTTTTATATTGTATTGCAAAATACATTACAATACTCAACAATTTCATAAAATCTATCAATCGAGTGATGTTTTGTCTTTATATATATTAAATGAGAAAGCCTTTTTGCGTTATTTTAAAAAGTTCTTCAAAAATATGTCTTACCATTTGACCATATGCGAAATAAAATAAACCTTTTACCTAGTCTATAACTACCCTTGGAATTATAATTCTATAAATTGATGTCGTATAAGAACTCGAAATTTCCGCACTGGACGAAAAACCATGTTTCCAATCATGGAAATTGAAATATGACTTTTTCGAGAAAGTTCCATGATTTGAAATGTGGTATTTTTCCCAGTGATATATATCATATGATATATCATAAGTCATCAGTGGCAGATGTAGAAGTATCTCCAAGCTCAAAGTGCAGAGTAAACTATAATAAAAATGTTGTCTTGATTAAAGTTTAATAAAAGATAATAGCTTTTTGATTACAGTATACTTTTCCATCTGTAGCTTAGACGAATTCTATACTTCCAGTTATTCACTGAAGCATCACTGCACACACTACACGCTTAAGTATGAAATGATGAATATAAATTCACTTCAACAGTAGAGATTAGCAGGTTCTTTGTAGTGTTTAAGATTTATTTGCTGTTTCATTAAGATTTTGGAGTCCTTGTATCAATAAGAACGACCGCTCATTTGACCTTTTCCTATATACTTTAAATTACTTTTTATCGTCGTGAATCCTATTCAACAAATAATTTATTTCCATATGAGTGAATTATGAAAGTTTGGAATTTTGATCTTTGAAGGAAAAACTTGGTGATTCCGTCTCAATCGAACCGATGTATATCCGAACTGATGCGGGAAAGTTCTGAATTTCAAACATTTGTTCTGCATTCGGCGAAACGTCAGTTCTATAATTTTGTACTATATAAGAGAATGTCAAAATTACCAAATTTAAAATCTTTAAATCACCAAAACAATCACAACAATCACAATCTTATAACTTTAACATTCTAATCAAATCGTAAGAAAGGAACGGATAGACAATTACACCATGCTTAAAAGTTACCAGAAATATCATACTTGTACCAAGGAGTTAACTCCTTGCTGGTACACTATACGCAGTATAATCTTCAATCAATTTAGATTATAATTAGCGGACAGATTCCTTTACCCCGGGCGGAATCCTGCTCAAATTCTCATGGAAAAGTTATTACACTGTATGTTCATTTTTGATGATGGGAAGCTCCGATAATGGTAAATACAAAATCTAAAATTTACATAAATATATATATAAAACGGTTTAACTCAAAAAGATGTTACGAAACAAATATATCGCAACTCTAACGCAACGTTCCTATTTACACCAATCACTTTTACGGCAATTTATTTTCAGATTCCAGGACGCTATTTCTTTTCAATGTGCGCGCGCATCTCTTATCAGACAAAATAAGCTTTCAGGATGTGTATCATGGCACCATATTTGGTAAGTCACTACAAAAAAATGTTTCAAATCATATATCATCAATAACACTCACTTTTAATCGGCTTGTGCTAACCATCTTATATAAAGTAAAATCCAAACCACTCTTAAACAAAATTCACCACCTCTTTACAATTTTACATTAATTTTCTCAAAGAAATTTATTATATACTTATATACAGTAGATAGAATACCACGTTGCAGTAGTAACTATAAGTCCAGAGTTGACAATTATGTCTTTGACATTTCTTCAAGAAGACATATTGTTTCAAAAAATGACCACAGTCCATATAGTCAAGTGTACTGTTATTCCCTTTTCATATATGATAATCCCAGTAAGCTAAATACCGTCAATTCAATGTCGAAATAATGTTCACATAAATGTTTATAAATGACGTCATATATTATGTCGGTTCAACGTTGAAATGACGTTATATGTACGACGCTGGGTAGATAATTATAGAAAATGACTGCATGTTTATATATTATCGCTCAATAGCTATAAAGGATTGTATAAGCATCCTTTTTTATTCTTATATAATAACAAATACAAAGATAGGACATATAAATACTGGCGTTGTCTCAAAGAATGCAACTCAAACTGTGATTAAACTTTTGCCAAATCTTTTACGAAAACGATTGATATATGGATCACATATGAAAATGATTATTTATGCTTTTTGTTATAACAGATACCGTATGCCATTAGTAATGATGGTTTATTTACGATTTTATTGTTTCGTTGACAAAACAACATGATGCGGAATGTTAATGCCATTATAAGTTTATGTTTGACCTTTACGTAATATGAAATATAAAAAGAATTAATCTCATTAATAACTATGAATATGTGTTATTTGTGGTGTTTGCGATATATTAAATATCGATATCCCAAATCCATTTTGTGTTTTCATCATATGTGAAACTTGCCTTTCATTTTAAGTTTTCAATATTTAAAATCTTTGTCAACCCATGGGACATATGAATATGTGCCGCCACGTAATGGTCACTCAATAATGAGTTCTAATTCACATTATAATTGGTGATTTTGAAGCTTTTAATGGTCCCTAAAAATTGGCTAAATTTGCAGAATAACTAGTTCTTCTAAGGGTACAGGTTCTGATACTTTTAATTTTCAGCCAGTCATACCCGTCAAGTCTTAAACGGTGAAGGTTGGCCTTCACTGTCAATCAGATCGCTTTTGTCTGACAATCTAAGTATTGTATTTACCGCAAAATACATCTTTTCAGCGTACATACATCTTGAACTTTACTTAGACATAAACTGCTAGTAAGAGAGTTCTTTGAAAGAGTAGATTGACATAAGAATATTAACAGGGTTTAGATAACAGACAATATTAGGTTGTCTATTTGTGGGTGACTAAACACAGCCTTTAACCGTGCTGTGCATGTAGAATCCCGCTAAACCGGACACCGTCTAGAGCGGACAGCTCTATAAGACGGACAGTGTACTTGGAACGGATAGATAGATCTCAGGCAAAACTCTTATAAAATAACCTATTAAAGCTGACATCTTTCTAAAGCGGACACTTTCTTTTGCACCGATGGTGTCCACTTTAAAGAGGTTCCACTGTAAAATCAAACCGTCATTTTTAAAATCCATTATATACAGTTTCCGTTCCACTTCATTATCAATCGCTTCTAAATGAACACAGCGACAGTCAGACAGTGGCGATTCAAAAAAGATGTCACAGTTAAGAATCAAGAATGTTCAGAATTCTGTGTTTTGATAATGATAAATTGAAGCCCAAGTTTCTGTAAATCTACAGTGTACACAGACCCTTTACAATTAAAATAGAATCTAAACGCTAGTATGTTGCATTTAGAAACTCTACTCATGTTGTAGGCTTTACCAGACCATAACGTACTAATATGACGCGGTAAAATTGGTACTAAAATAGTGTCAATATATTTTAACCTCCACATCAACGACCAGTTAAATCAGTCGAAAGAGCATTCACCTTGTAATGGGACAGCAGCAAAATTGAGATCAACCATCTAACCCATCCCGCCCCCATCCACATATTTCCACAACAGTTCAAAAAGGGTTAAGAAATTATGATCTGTACGGTCACCGACGCTGACGCTCGCTTCAGCAAAACGTCAACCGTGCTTCTCTTTTAGCACAAACGAAAAGGGGATTATTTTCCTTGCTGCAATAATAAGTGCCAACAACAGGTTTCCCCGTAATAGATTTTACGAGCGAAGTTGTTTCAAAAGGAAATTGTGAATCTTTATAGAAAGTTTGCCTGCTCAAACGAGTTTTCAGAATATTATTGAACCAATTTATAAAATTACCTCGTCAGACATTTCTCCCACTGCATTAACTCTAAACCAGACCAAAAAATTTCCAAATCTAACCTTCAACAGATTAACTCCAAAATGTTATTGCTGAACCAAAACTAAATATTGTTCAACAATATTTTAAACATAAATTATTGATATGGCTAAACAACAAAAACGGTGTCGGAACTGACATAACTGTTTATGTTACATTGTTTGTTTCTTATCAGGCTAAGTCGACTTAAAACAATTTACGTCGCTAAATCTCTGATTAAGAAATCTGGAAATCTTTTTCCACCCAATTTTGAGATGATTGGAATATCTGTTTGTATGGTACTATCCTGCCTTTTTTCTCCAAAAATTATAAGCGGTGGAAGATGAAAAGTTATTGTTTTTAATTTCAATATCTCATCAGTGAGTATGAACCCCTGTGGCTATACTAAAATATAAAGCAAAATACATTTTGTTTCCAATAGTTCCAATCACCTTTATAAATTTTCAAGTCAGGAGATCCAAATAAATTTTATATTCCATAACAATTTCCAGTCGTAAACTTAAAAGCTTGCATTTTTTGCCCCAAATATTATAAATGTTGCAAATCAAAAATACACAAAGATTATGGTTTTCAACACCGGAAGGGGATAGGGGCACGTGCGTGTATTCCTAGCGGAAGTTACTTAACTACGGCAATAAATTAACGTTTATACCAACGTTCATATAACATTCTCAGCCATTGTATGAACGTCGAATGATAACGTCCTTTCACTTACTGGTGGTTTATGTGGTTCATCGAATACTTCATCACAAGAGCTTGAACTATACATCATCGTTGTTGCATATATTATTTATTGATAATTCTAAATACTTCTAAATTAGAAAAATAATAATACTAGGTGAAATAAATATATACTCCCGATACACCGAATACCCCCGATAATTAGAACTTGCAGTAACTCGAACCGTTTTTGAATTCCAGTGTTTCTTGAACAAGGTTTCATAACTTTTTTTGTCGATTTGTTGACCTCTATCCCTCTATCTTCACCTTCCTGTTATTTGAGGCTTAAAGATCGCAAACATATGTATATATATATTCTTGACGTTTCAAAATACGTTTTGTAGCTTCAGAAGAAAAACTAGTTTCTTGGTTAAGGTATAATGGGACTTTTCAACAGGAGAAGGTTTACAGTTAACAGTGGCGTTTCTAGATATAACGCTGTAAATAGCTTTTGTCTTCCCGTCTGATGAAATATATTTTTAATAACCTTCTATTTTGTGCGGGAAACCCAATACCTAGCCTGGTAAGCTATGGTTTACTCCGTTACGGCAACATTTTTTTATTTTTTTTATTTTTTATACAGAATCAGAAAAAAAGCGCTAAGCCAAAAGTGGTCTACTAGACTACCCGCCAATACCTGACACAATGATACAATAACATCAATATTAAAAGACAAAACATTGATCGTTGCCGCTGATTTATTTAAGCAGGTATACTGGATAGATAAATATATATTAAGATCAGATTGGTTTCGGTGATCCAATATCGTATGCGCAATCATCAAATTCGATTGGCGGTCTTCATATTCATGCTCTGCAATGATGATCATGTTTTAATTCAACTTTGCTTGCTTTTGCTTTTGGAGTATATAGACCTGCTTGATCATCTCCAGCATCCGCGAACATATAAAACATCATTTTATAACGTTGTTGTACGTTCGGTATTGAACGGACGATTGAAGACCAACGAAAACTCGAAACCCCACATATTTTGCTAAAATCACAGATTATGATAACCATAACACTAACTCTAAGTTTTCATGTCTAAACTTTTTAGATGGTTTACGTTTTACCTTTACAATCGAACTATCTAGTTTTCGTTCTTAGGGCAACACGGCGATGCTGTGGTAGCAACTTCCAGTTATTTTCTTATACCAGCTTTCAATGTTTTTGAGCACAAAAAGCATCCATATCTATTTCTGAAATGTTAATCATTGTGATTTTATAGCTTTAAATAAATATAATGTATATTCCATTTATGCCTGTTGGTCTTAAATTATGTGTTATTGTTTTGTGCTGTGCAAACTTTTTTCCCAGGTACACTACCCAACTATCGATCAACGATTTTTGAATGTTATTTTACGTCAAATTTTGTGTGCTTGCTGAAAACCGATGAAAGTCATACGGCAGCGGTTTTTAAAAAGATCAAAAGTTAAGAATGATGATTTATCAGGATTATAATTATACTTGCTGAGATTATAGATTTCTATTTATGACTATTTCATTCATATTATGAATTTTTTCATAGACTGTTATGGTAACATCCTAGAAAAGAATTTCTAAAAACACATAAATACATATATCCTAGCTGCAGAATAAGTTTTCAGGCTAGTATTAGATTAAAATATTAGCTGCATAAGATTATTTTTGTATGTACATTTATAAATTTATAAGCTTTGATTAAATGTCTATAATACTCCACAAATACATTTTCTCCATTCCAATAATATGAACAGCTATAAACATTCGTTGAAGAATTGTCATGTAATATGAGATAAAATCCAAAAAAAATTGAAATTGGAGAAGACTCAAAATTAATAAAAAAAGACAGCATCAGCAAACATGAAAATAATTCAGCAAACTTAGAAAATATTTTAAATATGTAATGGTTTTTTCATTAAATTCACTCATTAAATTTAATTACCCCAACAAGAACACAGCTTTTGCCATTCGACGTCTAAAATCAAATAAAATCACCGAAATTGGCGATGAAGTCGGACGCAAAAAAGACAAAAAGATAAGAATGAAAATAAAAAAAACAAAGAAATGCATACGCCAAGCAATGTCTTTAAATTTACATAAATTATCATAGAAATAGTCGATTAAAATCTCCAATTAGAAATCCAACACACAGCTACCGGATTTAACTGTCTTTCATTTTCAATAATTCCAACTATTTACCTTCATTAATAGAGTGTTATTAGATATTTCCAAATATGCAATATATTACAAATATGTGCAACTAGACATACACTGGGACAGAAAACATCACATTACATTATATTTGATCAAAATTTTGTACCATACCATAAAGTTTAGACAACAATGAAATAAACACAACTTCGCATAAACGAGGTCAGCCAAGTTTTGAGCTATTAAACGCACACACCCATCCACTCCCTTTCATTCCCGTTCACTCCAGAGAATGAATATTTGCTCATCTTAGCAATTAATTTAGTCAGCAAACTGTTGATTATATTCTTATCATTATATAATTTTATATTTACTGTATTTATCTTTCAGGCTCGTTATTTTTGGAACGGAACTAATACTAGGACTTAGAGGTCTGAAAATATGCGACCCGTGGAAACAACATTTGACTAAATATTTTATGGGAAATCTCAATACTGAACACTGATAATTTACAGTTCATTTTGATTGGCTAAGATTTATTCGCTAAGCTGTTTGTGTCACCATCATTAATCAACAGCGAACGCAGTACTTTTATAAACAATAACATTTTGACTTTGACCTGCAAATTTTTACTTGATCAGATTTCCAGTAATGTTTCATAAAATCTTTTGTTGCGACAAGTAACACATTTATAACAGGTTAAATAAAGATTTTTTTTCACTTATGAAGATACAAAAAATCGATAAACAGATACTCGAGAAATTGTTGGAATTACATAACAGACTGCTAATATTTTTGTTGTAGCTATATGATACAGGTTGCAAAATATACGTTCTTTGAAAGAAAAACGTTTAAGGTGATAATATACAAATGCATATTTGCAGGGCCGGTGGAAAGGGGAAGCAAATTTCAAGTAGTGCAGTCTAATTTACAGAATAGCTTTAGTAATGAGGACTAACGCTAGAGCGCCGGAAAGTTTTTAAAATTCATATAAATTTTCTTCCAGAAAATAGCTATCGAAGTTCACAAGTTGTATTTCCTATGCCGATTGCCGATTGCCGATTTTGGCTTCAAGTAATGATGTTTTTCTAAAGTTCTTGCCCCGAGGAAATTGCCAGACTGTCAGAAATATAAAAATACAAAAAGTTATCTTGACAGCAAAAAAAGTCCTGTGGCTCTAGCTGGCGCAGCCGCAGTAGTTGCCGCGAACATCTTAAGAACATGTTAAAGCGTCAATGCGAAAAAAGGTTAAGAATACAGAAATAGTTTATGTTCTTATAAAATCATGTATGCCAAGAAGAAACTTGCAGCAGAACATGGGTAAAATCGCGGTATATTAAGAAACGAAATCGTCGGTATTCTTAACCCTTACTCGTATATTCTCCGCATTCCAAGAGTTTGAGCAAACAATAAATA
>JAUKWF010000930.1:0-10368 GCA_032356525.1 Eutonina indicans | reverse complement strand
ATTTGAGTTTTCAATCGTTCTTGCCTGAGTTAGTTGAATTCTGATACCTGGTTTTGAAATATGGCCAATAATTCATGATTGGCTAAAAGTATGGGGCTGAAATTTTTAAAACATGTGTGTAATAAAGTTATCTTAATTGTCTGTAAGTTTCATTTTCATTACGCTAGTATAAAAAAAGTTATTATAAAAAAATTGGTAGGGGGGGCCGAATCGGCCCCCCCTAGGCCAAATAGGGTTAAGTCAGAATATATGATAGTCAGAAATATTTATAGTTTGGTAGTGTTTTATACGTTGAGTTCATAGCCCCTAGGCTGTTTTACTTATATGTCGAAAAACATTTTTTGCTTTAGATGAAATTTACAAATCAATGTGCCGTGTCATTAGTAAACACGATGAAAGAGAAATTGTTTGTCTGTCAAATCTGTTTTTAATTATTCTTAAGTTTTCTTGTTTTAATTACAACATAATTAGTTGGTTATGCCATATGAAGTTTTTGAGAAATGGCCGAGTCACTAAAGTATTCAAAATGTAAAAGGGGATTACTTCTCCTGGGTTTTTGAACCAATACAAACGGTACAATAAATCAGTAAATATCTTATCAAAACCTATACTAAGCTCGAAAACTTTTTTAAATTTACATATCTTATTAATTGATACATGGTTCGAATCGGCATTACTTCTAATTATATTGATAACAGTTACTGTTAGGATTCAATTTAGCCACGTGTATAATTCTTCCCTTGTTCAAGAATAGACTCGAAAAGGAAGTTTTGAGAAAATAAATTTTCAGCCTATCAGAAACGACTGTTCAAAGTTTAAGTCCAATATATAAGTTGTTTTCTACAATTATAACTCATTTAGCGGGCGTTCTCTGGCGGTTAATTCTGCATTTGCGGGCCTTTATTTTGATTTGCTTCTTTAAAGATATCATAATTGCCCGCAGCATTACAATGGCATCAACGGCATTTTCACACGGCGTTATGCATATTTGCAGCCCTGTCACAGGGCTGTTACGATTGATAACAGCCCGCGCTGTGCAATTGAATGTCTTCTTTTGTTCATTTTCGAACGCTGAAAATATTCGATTTAAAAAACAACAAGAACAAACAGAAAGAGAAATTAAAACAACACAAAGACAAGTAGATGATTCATAGACTTTTCTTCCGTCTATGATGGATGAATGCCTGAAATTTTTATGTATGTAGTTTTTAAGCAGTTTTTAAAGTGTAAAAGCGATGAGATTAAGGTATGAGCAATTATATTATACATAGTTTTTCATATATCTTGAGTTTAACAAAGTATTAAAATTGAGGAATCTTTATTAAGAAAAACTTTTAATTTTCTTCCACTTTCTTTTATAAAAAAAAATCAAAATGAGTAATATAGTAATAGCGTAAATTTCTCGTTCAATATTGTTATTTGCTTCGCCGCGGGCGGCAAATAACAATATTGACCTCAAAATGAACGCTTTATAAAAACCGCTATTTTTTTACAGTAAAAAACCAGCAACGATTAGTCGGTACATTACAAATGATTGACTGCTGTTTAAAGATTTTTATTCAGACGTAAAATATTTTTTTGTGAAACTAAAATATTTTCCATAGATCCCATCATGAAATTATAAGTGGTAAGATGTAAGAATAGTAATAAAATATATTTTGATTAATAATTTGGATTTCTAATATATACATATATTTACTATTGACATGGTTAAAATATAATACAGGAAACAAATATATGATTATATTTTCTATTTTATAAAAGGTTATGATAACTATAATAATATATCTGTGTTGTCATTGCTTAAAGGTCAATTCAGAACAATTATTTATGACAATGACGTCCGTGCAGTTTGTGGTATTACCTCGTAAATGTTACCAGCTCTTAGTTGAATGGTGTGAGCTTCATTGTTCCATTGTTTCTTGCTTTCCAATGACGTTTCTTCACTTTACAGTAAATTTTTGACCGCTTGATGTAACAAAATGTACTTTTCGAACTATGATTTTTGAACTTTGACATTTGTTGCGTGGTGTAGTAGTTGTAGTTGAAGCTTCTTTTTTAAATGAGAATGCTATGATATAGAAAACGAAAACATTAAACATTATAGAGTATATCTTATGGGTGTTACAAACCCATTGAATAGGAGGTTCTACTGAATTAAAGATAAAGACTAAATACGTTCTTAAAGTAATCAGGGTGTACAATATTTTCTTAAAGACGCAACTGCTCAAAAAGTTCAAATTGATAGTAACGATCAATGTGGTATGTTAATTATATGCTGTATCTATCTGTTATCACCTAACAAAATTTTATCACTTTCAAATATGAGCAAGGGTGTAAGATAAAATCTTGTCTCCGTTCCTGTATATAATAAGAGACTTTTACTTAAATTAACGTACCTAGTTTTCCTTTGATTGAATTGAACATTTTTGACATTATTATTATTATTCACTTTGTATGTATCGTTTCTTTTGTAGTTGATGTGATATTGATTTTAATGATATGGACTTTTGGAAATTTGATTCTCATTTATATGGTAATTGTGACCTTTAATTTTTTGCTTCAGATGACATTTTTAAATCATTGTACCGTATAACTTAACCACAATGACAAAGCTATATCAAGATTAAGTTAAACTAACATCAAAACAACAACAATGTGATATTCACAAAAGTCGTGCGAAACTGCTTATTGATCAAATAGTTCTCTGTTAATAATAAGTATTCTTGTATAAATTATGTAAACATAATTTGAATCAATTATATACATCATAATTAGTTGGTTGCGGTATACATCTCTATAATAATAGCCGTATTTTGAGTGTGCCTGCCTGTATGCCTGTATTTTTTTCGAGTCAGCGTTTTTTGTTTTCTCTATATCTTTTTATTGGGTGAACAGATTCGAATGAAACTTTTCCCAAACAATCTTCGTTGTGTAAGCTGTAACGTGACTTAAAAAAATTGGAAATTTCGTTGACGACGTATGAGATTTGGTTAATCTTTGGTACATAGGTAGAGTCAATTCAAATTATCTGATTTTAGATTTTTCTGAGACGGTATTTTCGTCCAATCAGAAAACAAAACGGCTTTTTACTTTTTAAGATTTTTGAAAAAGTACGAAAGTAGGCGACGCGGGCTATTTTTGTTTACATCACGCTAGTTAACCATTTTTATTACAGTTGTCTTATGAAAAAAGCTTTTAAAGACCACTATTGTTATTTTTTGTTGGAAGTTCTTATAAATAACACCAACAATTGCTTATAAAAAAGTCCTTTAAATGGCGGGAATAATGGCAAGCATAGGCAAGCTTGCTACAGCAGCTAGGTAGTCCATTTTTCAAACAACAAAAAGGCCGCTTTAAAATTGGTCGATCCTGAGATGAGATGGTCGACTGGCAACTGTGACTGCAGCTGGTGGTAGTAGTACCTGGTTATAAATTCAATATTATTCGATGTTAATTAAAAGCTGCTGGTTGTTTTATGTTTTGATAATGTCAAAGTTCAAGTCTACAAGAAACTGGCTGGATATACACAATAACAACCTTGCTATCATTGCCATGATTATCAGCTTCCAAAACAAGATAGAATAGACAAGGAGCCTGCAGCATGAATTTTATTCGACTGATAAAGATAACAGACAGTGACTTTGCTGGTGCGTAAGTATTGTAGCAAGACATAATGTGTTTTTTCTAGCATTTTATAGCTACCGTACAAAAGCAATGTTTGATGGAAGTTTGATGGAAGTATCTTAACAATGGGAGTGGATTATTGTATTTAGCGTACAAACAAACATAAATGTAACGATTGAATTTAATGAAATGTGTGGAAGATAAATGTTACAGAAAGAACAATTAACAGCAAAAGATTATACCAAACTGATATTGATGCTTTTTTTCATATCGTGGCTTTTTTCGGTTGTTGTTGTCACGCAGCAGTTTATTGAATTATATAGAAATTGTTTGAATTAATGCAATTTAACACAATTGTTGTCAGAAAATGAATTGTCTTGTCAAGTTTTCTGTAAGACTCAGATTGATATCGTAACAAGTGTTGACAATGTACTTAGTTAATTAGTGGATATTGTATTTATGATGAACGTCTTGAAGAAAAATAATGTTGATCGTTTCAAGGAAGACGTGGAATATGGACAGTACACTATGGTAATATTATTAAAAAAACATTTAGATGTTCACTAATTATTTCAACCTTCAACATGTGACTCAAGATTGAAATATGCTATTAACTATATTAAAGCCATTTTGGATATGCCTCACTACTGTGCACAAGTTATTGAAGCTTAGGGTACAAAATAATCTGTTTTACTATCTACCGCGTGCGCCGCGGGCCTGTCGGCTAGTATGACGTATATTAGAGGAAGGTTATGATCGCACATGTCCAGTTAGCTCAGTCAGTAGACTGCTCGCTTCGCAGTCGAAAGGTTGCAGGATCTAGTTCGCCAATCGCCAACTCAGCGTATGAACACTTTTAAGTTTCACAAGGGCCTCTCATTCTTATTGGGGCGTACGTCCTACGCTACGAGGATGTACCCTTAATGAATCAGCAATTATTCAAAAAATATGTACCGCAACCAACTAATTATATTTTAATTTATCCAAATTATGTAATCTTAAAGCGCGTACTCTTTCGTATTCCTGGTAATCTATAATCTATCTATAGAAGATTTTAATTAACTTAAGGCTTGAACCCACTCTGTATAATGTACGTCGGACAGGTTCGGTTCGTTTGTATTCTATTGTTTAAAAACTGTCAATCAAGTTCACGTGTATCACGTGCACGGATCAGAATGCGACTAAATCGACCAAAATGGCTCAAAAAATTTTTTTACCGTTTTGGTCGGTATGCGGATCGTTTTTCTAAACCAATTTTTCTAAACAGACACAAAAGAAAAAGTTTAACAATAGAAAATGAATCTCTCTTCTTTTATCCTTTGCTTTCACTTAAATAAAGAAACGTTAAGAGTTTAGTTTCTTGCTTAAATCACAGATGCTTTCACGCACACTATAGACAAGTGGGTTTTGAAAACCGGACCGGATCGGTTCATTTTGATTGACAGCTTTTAAACAATAGAAATATGAATTGAACCGAACCGGTTCGACGTACATTGTAGGGAGTGGGTTCAAGCAAGAAAGTTGGTTCAAGCATTTACAAAGAAATGTTTTGATTAATAAGCAGATTCTATTTTGGAACGACTCTTGAAATATCACATTGTATGCTTGCATTACGTAATCCCAAGGATACTAAAGAGCGTATACTCTTTCATACTCCTGGTAATCTGTACAAGAATATTTTAATTAACTTACAAAGAATTTTTTTGATTAATAAGCAGTTTCTATTTTGGAACGACTCTTGAAATATCACATTGTATGCTTGCATTACGTAAACCTATAGATATTAAAGATCGCATACTCTTTCATACTCTTGGTAATCTGTACAAGAATATTTTAATTAACTTACAATAAAGATTCTATTTTGGAACGACTCTTGAAACATCACATTGTTGTTGTTTGGATATTTGTTTATCGTAACTTTGATATCTTGGTCATTGTGGTTAGTTTATCACACGGCGCGTTGATTTATGAATCGCATCTGAAGCACAAATTATAGGTGACAATCACCATATAGATAAGAATCAACTATCTAAAAGTCCATATCATTAAAATCAATATCACATCAACTACAAAAGAAACAATACATACAAAGGAAATAATAATAATAATATCCAAAGGAAAACTTGGTGAGTTAATTGGAGTACTTTTACACACAGGATGTACAGGATATCAAAGATTAAACACACCAGAGCTATTTGTTAGAAGTGGTTTGGACCCAACTTATGTGCCTTAGAAAAGAAAACATTGTAAAACCTTATTACTTTAATCAGGTTTTCAATGTATGTACAAGCTTTTAATAGATTATTGGTACTTACTCAATATGTTAGGTACCACCAATCAAAACCCCGTTCAGAGTCTAATATATACAGGGAATATAAACAAATGAAAGTGACACCGAAACTTCTTAAATCACATATTAGCCCCCTCTGTTTATTGAGGTTAACTTTAATTGTTCGAATTTGAACTAACAAAAATAACAATCTTAGTCTTTGTTTTAAAAATTGAATTAACAATAAAAATACACTTCCTCCGAAAAAAAGTTATAAAGTTAGTTACAAAATGTTAAGAAGTTTGCTTTTCTATTTTTTTTTGTATATTTTTAGTTTTCTATCTATACCTTAGCATTCACATTTAAAAAAGAAGCTACAACTACAACAACTGCACCACGCAACAAATGTCAAAGCTCAAAAATCAAAGTTCGAAAAGTACATTTTGTTACATCAAACGGTCAAAAATTTACTGTAAAGGGATAAACGTCTTTTGCAAGAAAACAATAGAACAATGAAGTTTACATCATTAAATTAAGAGCTGTAACATTTACAAAGTAATACCAAAAACTGCAGGAAGATCTGTTTAAAAGATAACATCAAAATAATAGTTTTTGGTATGGCCTTTAACAAAGAAATATATAATTTATCATAACCTTTTATAAAATAGAAAATAGAATGATATATTTGTTTGCTATATTATTTGTTACATTATATCATAATTTTATTAGATTGTTAGATTATTATTAGATTTTGACCGTGTAAATAGTAGAATGTATAAATATATATATTAGAAATTTAAATTAATACTGAATTAAATCAAAATATATTTTGAATTAATGTTCTTCACTACTTTTGAATGTCAATGATTGTTCCTTAAACTTGGTTCCCACTAGGCGTTAGCGTGGGTTAACGTGTGCTAGAATTTATGGCTTAAGATATCAGGCCACATTAAACCAAATTTGAACGCCAAAAGAGCAAATCACATATTGTAATCTATGTTTTTTTCCAAATTAACGTGAGTTTGAATACGAAAATTGAAATTAAAGCTTACTTGCACCCATGACCTAGAAATACTTCAAAAGGTTTCGATGTGTGATTTGATTGTTTTTTTATTTTCGACAGACATTTTTAATTTTGCAATCTTATGTAAGACTGTAACTGTACATAAGGTTTTCTTCTGTTTACAACAAGACTTCCAAAAGCTTCAAAGTAAAACAGTGAGTAAGAATGCCTAGAATACAGTTGCTGAGAACTTTATGTTATTGTCGATGCAGTGCCGTGTAATAAAGTAGCAATCACTTTTCTGCAATTCGCGAGTACTTATTTAAACATCCGCGAAAACCGCGAAGTTAATCCTATTAAAGTATTCAATTTTATATCCTTTAAAAGCTGATGATACAGTTAGTTGTTTAAAACGTCTAATGCGAAAAACTTCCTTTCTAAGACTCATTTATTCCTTTCAAAATATCTGTTTTTTTGTGAATTTACTGTACAGATCAAATGCAATTAGTCGGCTCATGTATCATCGGCTTAAGAGTTAGAAAGCTAATTAGTTTAAGCATAGAAACCCGTGCGCCCTACGATCCTCAAGATTAGAAACCAACCCGAAAAAGTGGGAAGTGATGATGATGATGCAAACTAAGTTGTAATTGAACATACAATAACAACTTTTTTAAATAACGGATGTACTTCTAGAATACTTAGTATTGTAGTTAATTACTGCTTTATTGTTATTCAAAGAAAATTGTTTGGTTGATTATAAAATATGTAGATAAGTAATTTTGATAAAGCGAAAGTCACCCATCAACTCCCACGTTATAGGGAGTGTAAATCATCCTCTCAATACACATACAATATAAATAGCGTAGCAGCAACCATTACACACCATATTCTATCTCAACATTTGAACGAAACAACGTAAAAGGAAAGTCTACTTTATTGAAGAATTAAAATTTGAAGAATTGACAGCAAGAAGATACCAAATTAAAAAAATGAATTTAAATTCAATTAAGAATAAATTTGGTAAGTTCATATACATATGCTTACAGAAAAACTGTTGTAAGGAGGGCGTTGTTAAGTTTAATTTTATGAGGGCGGTGGCCTTAATAGCTGAAAAATAAAAATGTTTTAAATGATTTTGAGTGAAATTGATAATATGGACTGTGTGAACACCAAAACTCCTCCCTCATTCCCCAATATTCATTTTATTCATCTTCATCGAGTAATGGATGGATTAGAAAAGACTAGAAGATTCGTCACTCTTATGTTTGTTATTTTCATGTTTTTAGGCTCCAAAATTAAAAATGGAAATGGTGGAACAAGAAGTGATAATGTAACAACAACTCCACAAACCGGTACACCTACATTGAACATGAAGAACGTAAGATTTGTAACACCGAGTGGAAAAGTATTCAGTGTGGGTCATTCCAAAGAGGTTAAATAAGTACTTTTAATCGTTAATGAGGTGATTAACGAATGAATGAAAATAGACAGCGGTGAAAAATGATGACATTCCAGTCCGACATTCCAGTCCGACAAACATTATCTAATTGATTTATTTGCACAGAAATGAAATATTTTGATTTTTTACATCCGAGCATTTGTATAGAACATTGCCTATAGAACATTGCAAAAATACCCAACGTTGGCTTACTGATGGAAGATGTGGTAATATAACCAAAGTAATACAGGCTACAGTAATGTTTTACCCATGTTTGGAACAGCAAGACTTAGAAACATTTTTATGATAACCTTGCAGTGAAAATAAATGAAGGAATATTTGTATGGAATCCACAATAACTAAGGAAGATGTAGTCTTTAATGTTGAAAATTCAACGTAATATACAAATATTTTTTTAAATAGGTTATATAAAGTTGTTTTTCATGAAGTAATAAATACAATAAATCTTGAAAATGAAAGCCTTCTTCAATTCTGTCGACTTTACCAAAGGACTTTAATTAATAACGTTAATAAAATTATAATTATGATACTGAAACGATATACTAATAGCTGTGCAAACTATTATAGTAAGCTTTCTTTGTTTGCCGTCGTACAAGTGTACCACACTTTGGCTGTTTTACAATATATTGATGAGAGAGATTCAGGAAACAGTGGGGAGTTACACTTACTTGATAGTTGAGAACGGTTTAGCTGCAAATTCATACTTGCCCTTATGCATCTCAAACAAAACAAAGCAAAATTGAAATCGACTCTCTAATAATGATTTGTTTTTATTATTTTCTCCGACATCATTCTGAGGTAAAGTCAGTTATCCGGGAACGTCACATCCCATCCTCCAGCAATTTGCATTATTTGCCTGTCATGGTGATAGATAGTAAGGGTCCATTTGTTTGTCAGAATTCAATTGGTTCAATTGGAACATAACACGGATTCGAGTTAGGGATTGCCGACGTGCGATGCGTCACGTGTGGACAGTTTTTACAAAAGTATGGGAATTTTGATTTTGGATCAATAGATGAATAAAATTAAAAGAAAACACTTGAAAGCATAATAGTATATTTAGATCAGAAACTAATCTCAACACTTGCCTTTGAAACACCGCGACACAGAAAAGAATTTCGTTACCGGGATCTCACTGTATAAAGTATAAATGATCAAATCTCACGGACAATATTTGTTTTCACTTTTGCCGTGAGATTTTTGACGTAAGCTTTTCTATTTTTGGATAATATGAGAAAAACTCACGGCAAAGGTGAAATAAATATTACCCGTGAGATTTGATCATTATTACCATAAGATCTCACGGTAAGGTTTGAAAATCTCACAGTGGGTTTTTAAATTATTTTCCTGTGTGAAATAGAAGAAAGAGATTGATCAGTAAAACCTATTTTGACAATTCATAATCTTGTTTTAAATTTATATTCATTATTTGAAAATGTACACCAATCAAATTTCATGATTATAATTGGTCACTTGATAACCCTATTAAGCCTAGGCTTTTAAGGTGGTAACCCACCATAAGCAAACATTTTCCTCGTATTAGATTGAAATTAACATTTTTTGTTTTTATCTCATAGTATCGATCGAGACTAAAACAAAAAACCTTTGTTTCCATTATCATGAATAATTAATGAGCTATGCCTATGCAATGAGCGAATGCCCAATTTTCCTTCAAAAAGTGCCTTTTGTTCAACATAGATGCGCAAAGCAATATTCATTTTAACGGCTTAGTACTTCCTGATCTAGTTTTAAGACATTTTTCTGTCCCCTAAAACCCAAAGTATCTTGTAAAAACCTATACTCAACTCGAAACACTCTTTCAAAGTTCACTTATCGAAATTTGGCCTGCCTCGTTAATTATGCATGGGTCAAATCAGCATTAATTGCATGATTATAGCAAATCGATGACACTCAAAACATACCTAGTACAATGAAGTTTAATCGTGTTAAATTTCAGTTCAAATGCATTTTTTGTTGGAGAGGTATGATTCGGCCCGAATAGAAAAGCAA
>JAUKWF010000929.1:0-10374 GCA_032356525.1 Eutonina indicans | reverse complement strand
TTATAAAACAAGTCTCTATAAAGCAGACATCTCTATAAGGCGGACAGTTATTTTTGCACCGATGGTGTTCGCTTTAAAGAGATTCTACTGTAATACTAAAACAATTTCATTCACGAAGAAGGGATCTATTTATAGTTCTTGGTTTGTTGATTTATCGATTGAATATTAAAATACCTGGTTTGGCACCCGCAGGATGGAAAAATTCATGGAAATCCGTAAAGATTAGTTTGAA
This sequence comes from Eutonina indicans, assembly GCA_032356525.1. Taxonomy (NCBI): domain Eukaryota; kingdom Metazoa; phylum Cnidaria; class Hydrozoa; order Leptothecata; family Eirenidae; genus Eutonina; species Eutonina indicans. The sequence goes on along the minus strand of JAUKWF010000929.1, from coordinate 10,142 downwards.
AACGAATTTCACATTTACCTCTTATATTTCTTTTCTTTAAAACTGTGAGCGCTCGAGCGGCCGCTCTTCGTTTCGCCGCGTCCTTGGAACGTCCGATTGCACTTGGGAATTTGTAACCAGCTATAGCATACCTAAAAATATATTAAAATTTCGGACGGTAAAAAAAAGAAGACTTGGACATATAGCATTTTAAAATCCGTTGAGATGTTGAGATCCCAGCAAACCGGGACTAACCTATTTTACAGGGCTTTAGTTTTCTCCTGTAATGGTCATGGCCACTAGGAAAGTTTTTCTTTACTTCTCATGCTTCTCATGCTTCTCATATACGTTCTGAAATATATGTAAAGAGGTTTCCAAACAAAACACAAATTTCTAGAATATATACAGCAACCACGTGACTAGAATATAAACAGCAGGTGTCCGAAATGTGAACAAGTGTCCGAAATTTACACAAGTGTCAAGAATATATACAGCTGGTGTCCGAAATAAACAAAAGTGTCCGAACAATTTACCTGATTTCGAATGTTCTGTCATGTGGATGGCCTTCTTCACCAACTTCTGACTCTAAAGGTGTCACCCAACCACGTGACTGACAAAATTCATGCAACAATGCGATACAATTCTTTTTGGATGTTACCTTTGTACCGGCGAATTCTAAAGTAATACATAGAGGTTTAATTTTCACGTATGAGATAACCTAAGATATTTCTATTACGTACTGCCTGAAGAACAATAAATTAAATTTGTCTCGCCTTACAGCATATTACGATACGGCAAATTTTGTACCCACGAAATGCAATTTTTTTAAAGTTTTAATCAAAATAGCGTGTTTTTAGGGTGCGTTATTTTTCCAAAACGCGAAATTTCGTACCTGCAAAATTTAAATACCTTTGTTCAGGTATTTGATAACAGTAACGAGAAACGTTTAACTTACTTTTTTCTTTTATAGGAACACCCGAATGTGACAATTTCAGCAGGTCACATACAAAAGCAGCCGTTTTCATCTTGGCCTCGCTTTTCGACGGCCCTGTATACGGCCCGTATACCCGTTCTTCGACTTCCAATGTGAACTTGAAGATGGGCAATCCGGTAGGTCCAAGAGAAGCTTTTATTTCTTCAAACAGAGGCTGGAATAAAAAAGAAAGAAATGAACGCAGCGATCGCAATATACCGGTTTATTTTGATTTATAAAACACGAAATTATAGTTATAGGACTATTATGGAAAGATAAAAATAAACATAATTATCAGAAAAAAATTCCTGTTCCAGTTATTATTTGATTCACTTGTATTATATTCATATTACATTTGTATTACACCGTAATGAACGTGTAATGACCCTTATTATTAAATTATAACAGAGCTTGGCCCTCTTCTCTTTTTAATATATATGAATGACCTTCATGAGGCTACCCCTTTTTTTTACTGTCAATCTTTTTGCTGATGATACTATATGCTCTTTAATTAGAATCATTCCTTAAAATTGTTAACAAATATAAGACAAACCTCGATTTGAAATGTTTATTCAATTGGCTTAATGCTATCTCGCTCCAGTTATACTTTGATACATGAATTATACATTTGCACCACGTATTAAAATAAAATGGGCCATAGGACCACCGCACACCCTTTGAAATAGTTGGCGTTTCGCATGCCTTTATTGAGAAATGTTAAATATATACTTCGATACAATGTAGAAATGAAAAAAGTTCGAAAAAGTTTTAATCTGTCAAAAACTTCAGTAAAAACTCTACAAATACATGACCATGTATACTTACTTTACTTATTGAATAACTTTAAGTGAAATCTCGCAAAGTGGAGGTTTTGTTACATTTGTATTACATTTATATTACAACTATATAACATTTGTGTAGATATTTATATTACATTTGTATTACATTTGTATTACACCATAATGAACGTGTAATGACCCTTATTTATTAAATTATAGCAGGGAGTAATAGACCATATCAAAGCTACAGACATCGTGATGCATTCTGGTCGTTCGGGGTCTCTATAGACACTTTATTCTTTATCAAACATAGCATACCTTTGGGAATTGCTATTGTTTAATCCCCGATATACTACCAGAATGCATCTTGATAACTGTAGCTTTGATATGGTCTATTACAATGATCCTTAATTAAGGTGTGCTATACATTTTATTCTTGCCCACTTAAATATAACATAATACTTCATATCAAGTTATTTATTTGTCTCTCTTGGATGGAATATCACGTTATTTACTTACAGCTTTGATATGGTCTATTTGTCGTATTTACTTACAGGTGTCATTCTATTCCTGGCGCAATAATCGTGAAGAGTTGAAATCGGATTGGTCAACGTCATGGTTGCTACTGGTTACTTTGGTCCTTGTTGTTCTCTATTTCTATTATCTTAATGAATAATTTAGTAAATGTAACACAAATAATTTGATAAACTTGAAACCTTAACGCTATCTCTGAGAAATATAGTACTTAATTTGGCGCACTTAATTTAGCACACATCAAGTTTAAGAAACACAGAACTAATTATGTCAAAATTCATTGTACAGAAACAATAGTACACAAAATAAAAATGTTTTTTGTTATGAAATTCAAATTGCTTTTTTCCCCGAGATTACCTTTCCTGCAATTATCAAATCAGCATCAGATTTACAAAATGGAACACATCGAGAGAGGATTGAATCCACGACCACACGCTCGACGAGCGATTGCTCTACCCAACTGCGTTACTGATTCAAATATTGACAATGGATTTAACTTTTGTCATAAAGAACAAAACTATGGTCATCCAGTAGTACAGTGACAAGTTATGAAAAATTGTTAATACATTAAAATCTTAAAACAATCTTAACATCATATAAATTAATTATAACAAACATAAACTTTTTATAAAATGAAAAAAGACTGCAAGTGTACAGTGAATAACAATTAAGGTAAATTTTAAATATATATACTGAATTAAGAAAACATATAATAACCATGTATTCTACATAAGTAAGACATAAAATCATTGTACAGGGTAAACAGAAAAATACTGCCATCAGTTAGTTTACCTTAGCCCTCTGTACGTTATTAATTTTCTTTTTCTCTATATTTCGAGTTTATTTTTTATTCATGAAAGTATATATCATGTAGATTTCGTAAATATTAAAAATGCGATATCTCGAGAAGTATAAAAGTTTTTTTAAATGTTTTTTCTCTAATAATTAGAAATGCATATATAGAAGATTTAATTACGGCTACTGACCACCCCTTGAGGAGGAATGATTTTCTTTTTTCCTTTATATTTCTTTATAAGTTTATTTTTTATTCATGAAAGTATATATATACTAAAAGCATTTTGAATTCCCTATTCTTTCATATTATTTTCATATTTAATTTGTTTATTTGTAAACAATTGTGTCCTTTTAATATTTTTTTATACCAACTGTTTTCAACGAGCGTTAAGTCACCCATAGCTTTCACTTTTTTGAACTATTTTTATACTAATAGGTAGCAGCTAATTTCATCAAAACATTATCTTTTTCGACCACATTTTTCCTTTAAATTCAATTATATAAACAAATAGGCATTTAAAAATAAAAATGAGGCAACGTTTTGGAGTTGCATCATGTACGATTCAGACAAAAAAAAATTATTTTGATATCTCAGTATTACTATCATATATCATTAGAAAGAGAAGAAAAAACTGTCCGATGATGTAATAAAAAGGGGTGGTCAGTATCCTTAATTATTACCTGGACACCATTTTTAAAAAGGCTGTACGGCTAAATCCGCGCTTTTGATTGGTTAAGATGTTTTTCGCGGGAAAATGCGAGGGCATCTGTACAAACCCATACTGACTGTTTAGAAATGTAAACAAAAGAAAGCACATTAAAAAAGAATGAGACAAAATTAAGATAATAATCGGGATATTGACTGTTTGTTAATCTGTACTGGGCTAATACAAAGCCCTTGGTAAAAATACAGACCTCGCGAGCTCGGTCTGCACATTCGACCTCAGGCTTTGTATTTCCCAGTACAGATAAAAAACAGTCAGTATGCCGTTATTGTTTGTTGTCTAAATTATATTGTAAACAAACAGATTGACTCTTTTTAAATCAAATCAGCATTAGGCCACACCAATTAAATTAGTCGTTGTGCGGGCGAAATCTGCGACAATTAGTGGGTCGGTAATAAAAATAAATAAGGTTTTTTATCAAAACAATGACCAAAAATCACCTTCACTGCTTCATCTCGTAAAAAGTGTTTTTGCATTTTCCCTCTTTGAAATACTAAATAGGGATATTTCCTCGCACTTATTCTGAAAGAACGTACTTTTGAATACAACTTAAGAGTTTTCACTGAATTTGGTGGTGTAAATCTTTTTTTACTAAATGCTTATGTCCGTTTAATTTTATATTATATATAAAAAATATCGGGTCGGAAGAGCCCGCACAACATATTAAATTGGTCACGATCTAAAAATAAATTTTTTTTACAAACCCTGTATGACCACAATAACACATATTTTATTATATACTACAATAAGACATATATTACATACCACAATAAGAACTCATTACAACTCATTGAATACTATGCTACAAAAAGCCTGAACAGAAAGAATTATTTGTCAATTAATTTCATTCCCCTAGTTTTTATGGAGTCCTGAGAAAGTGTGAGGCGTGAGGTGGTGTAGTTGACTGAGAGTGAGTTTCTAAATTATACCCTGTATTCCACCTTACGCCTGTCAAAGAGTTACATTATTTAATATTTGAAATCACAACATTTCAGTGCTGAAATATCTATTGAATATATAAAAAAATAAATAAACAAAGTATATAGAAACTATTAATTAGAAATGATATATAAGAAGAAATTATCTAAAATATATTATTATTTATTTACTTTAAAGGGGAACTGAGGTTTGGAGAAAAATATATATTTTTTGATCGCAGAGCTTAGAATTTTTTTTCAAAAAAGCTTTTATACTTCTCGAGATCTCTTGAAAAAAGAGATCTGTGACGTAATGTTCGAGCATATATAACTGTTTTTACTGTCTATACAGCGTATTATATAGCATATATAATAGTTTTGATCAAATATTAAACACAAACAAAACACTTCTTTTATTAAGAAAGCACTTCTTTTGTATTGTTACTTATTCGATAATCAATTTCATTAATTCTTTTCTTTTTTTGTGTGCAAAAATAAACGAAAGTGGGTTGTGAGAGACATTTTGTTTCTTTTTACTGCACTTTCGCTATGCTACACGGCAAATGATACTCGGATATGACGTCACAACTCACAAGACTAAAACCGCTCTTAATCCGTATTAAATAAAAAATAGATTGTTTGGTATAGCTTAAAATGACCCCCTAGACAAACTCTTTGATATTTGCAAAAAAATCGATAACAAATTTTTGACCTCAGTTCCCCTTTAATCGGAGAAATTTTAGCGTATATTAGCGAGTCAGAAAAATCTAAATATTTCTTGCATTTATTTTACCGAATGGTATTTCAGAAAATTAATTCATTTTCGCGATAAGATTGCTTCGAAAAACCTAATGTCGCGATTTGAAGAACTATGAGACAAATAATTCGCTAAAAACGCTAAAAATAATTGCGTTAAATTTCCCCGTAAAGTAGTTGAAATTTAAAATATAAAAAATTAATACAAAAAAATTATCTACAAACTAATGATCTAATCTAAATGGAACATTGACGTTTTTGCAGCATGCGGATAAAAGTGCTGATAAAACTAGTCTAAATAACGCATCTCATCGTATATATGAAAGCATATACAGGGCGTCCCAGAAAAAATATATAAACTGCCATACTATAAAGTAACATGAAAAGTCAATTACCAGTTTTACTTGATCAAATAAATACTTTGTTAATTAACAAAGATGCACTAACTGGAATCACATAAGGGAGCAACTATTAAGGATGTAACTTTATATAGATTTCTTTTAAATACAGTTATGTACTAATTGACCATTACAAATTGTGATGCCTCTGAGCTTTACTGCTTTTTTACTTAGTAGCTGCTCCCTTGTAGGTGCACAGCGATTGCACGACTGATATCCATCTACCCACACAAGCACATCATCATTCTATATATCAGGAGTAGGTTCAATCTATGAATTGTTTTCCGTAACACATTTATTTTATTGTGAGTATTGAATGAGAATTTCTTTTCCCAAATTGAAAACACTTTCAAAGTTGTTGACAACTTCCTCAGGATTCCAATCATCGGTCTCCAAAAGTGCGTTCACCGTCTTATTCTCAAGAAATACGTCATATATGTTGCTGTCGCGGTCATTAAGTTCATAATTTCTTAATACTGTTTCGTTTGAAAAATTTATGACTTCATCAGTTCCAATCACGTCATAAAAGCTTCTATCTGATCTACGACAGTAATACATAATGTAATCATCATCATTGATTTCTGGAATAACAAGTTCAGTAGTACCAGGTTTTATTACCAACTTGTCAAAGAAAATTTCCTTCAACTTTTGAGAGTGTGCAGCTAAACCTTTTTTGAATCGTGTATCCGATTTGAAGGCTTTGATTTTCAAGCGCATTGTAAGGTTTCTTTCTGGGTCAATTACGTCGAACCGAACAACTGTTGAGTATTCCGGCCAAATGAAGTAACCAGGGCCTACCTTCAAATCTTTCAAACTTTGTTTAGCATTTCTATATTCTTGAAAATAACCGTTTCCATCCTGGTCTTTCTCAATGAACACTTTGTACCGGAAGTCTGTATCCGGTGCATACAATCTAAAATCGTAGCGAGTGACTTCTTTTTGGAGCCGGTAATTATCATCCGATATCTGAGATACCAACCAATCGTTTTGCAACTGTTTGTATTTTGTGACATCTCGTTTTTTTGGCTTTAAAATGTCACGGACCTTGTGATAACCATGTTGTAATGCATAATACATCTCGCCAAAATGAAATTTCAACAACAATTCGCCGTTGAAGTCAGTCATAACTTCCTTTATTTTGGTCAAGGCTTTTATGAATCCAATTTTCAATCCGGCAATCTCATAGCAAGATTGAACCGGATATGTTTCAGGGCATTCAGTAATAGATGTGAGCATTGGGAAATTCTTACTGTGCTGTAAAAACAATTCAGCTTCATGCGATAAACCTAACATAAAGTTCTTTTTTACACCATTCCAAGGTTTTACGGTTAGTTGAAGATTTCTTCTTATCGAGACAATAAACCTATCAATGTTATCACGGTTACCCCGTGCATAGACTTTATGACGACGATCGTCAATCCTGATGCTAATTTGGTTATCAATCTCTAATAACTTCTCTTTCTTTTTGATACCATTAAAGGAATGGTTATGTTCCCTGGTTTTGTTATAACTGAAGGCCAATCTTTCTGGCAAGTGTGAGACATTGGCACGCTTTGACGACAAATACACATTGATTGCTTTTTTTGCAGCTTCAATCTTCTTGGAAGAACCTCTGATCTGCAAGATGCTTGTGTCTTTGTCAATTTTTAACTGAATTTCCAATTCAGATCTTTTGCTTGATAAATAATTCCGAATTTTTTTGCTCAAACAGGGAGCCACATCCACATCTTCCCAGGTTGAATCCTCAGGAATGTTGGAACCAAAACTAGAATAATAAGAAACATAAACTAATGTAAAAAAATCTATGCAAAGGGTATTAGAGACACGGTAGAGTTAATGTGCTGGAAAACGAGGCGTTACTTGTAGATTGGATGAATACCTGGGGGTATTTTATTATTTATTTTGAAAATTTTATTTTTTTGTACCTAAGGGTCTTTTTTCTAGACAAAATTGATCCAAAACTTTGGGGCAGTCTAATATGAGTTAGCGTCATCAAAATTCACACTTTTTTTGTTTGAAAGAAGAAAAAAAGTATTCCATGATTAGGTCTTCCAAAACCCCAAAAAATTGTAAAAACCACAGAGTCACGTTAGCCACCTTCATTACTGTATACTGCTATACATATATATATACTATACTATAAATAGATATGAACCCAAATATTTTAAAGGTTTTGTCTTTGATAAATGAAAAAATTACCTGTGAGGAATTATAGAGCAATCTGAATTCGGAAAGAAAATACTGATTTTCAGTAAAATGGTTAGTCAGATGGGAGGATCAGTAAAAAAGGCTAGGAATGAAATGGACTCCTATCAAAACCGTACGTCTGCGTACAAGAGGGAGGATAATGGGACCTTTTCATGATTTTAAGTCAAATGTGAACACTTTCCTTCTCCTTACACCTAAAAATATCTTCCCATGGTTCTTTCTTTCCACCCTTATGTAAAATTGTCTTGCTTTTTAAAAAATAAAATGAAAACTTACTTAAGATGAGATGAAGCATATTCAGTTACATGCCTAAAGAAAAAAGATACAAATTAAATTTAAACAAAATTTGAAAAAGTCCGAAGTCTGTATGTAATTATCAGCTTTCAAGAGTGAACTACTTTCCAACATACCGTATGTGCGGATAAAAAGTAGCCCCAAGTTTTAACCATCTATAGCTTTTGAAGTAGTTATTTATTTTGTACGATTAGATAGAAAAATACTTATCTACTAATATAAAAGTTAGTAGATAAAAATTAATATTTCAAAAGTTATAGATGGTTAAAACTTGGGGCTACTTTTTATTCGGACATACGGTACAGGAGGAGTGTAAACAGTGATTAAAATGCTGTTAACCCTTTACAAAATCAACAGAATTAACATTACGTCATTTTCTTAAATCTTAGTTTTAGGGCGAGCCATAAGGTTTAAAATGAAATTCGGTCAACGGCATATTCTTTCTTAGTAGAAAATGTACCTTATATCAAAAGTTTTTAATCTAGACGTTAATTCTCCTTTAAAAAAATTGATTGTATTCTACACTTCTCCTGTATATGGATACTTTCAGGTGATTAAATTTCGCGGAATTCGCGTATTTTTGCGTTATCCGCGAAAATCCGCGAAATTTAATCTTTTCAGAGATTTAACGAGACGTCATCTGCGAAATTAAATCCCCGCGAAAAATTTGAAAATAAGGTCAAATCATCAAAATTACATTTTTGCTTCTATTTGGCTGTAAAGATATAGATATACTTGAATAGCAATACTTTCTTGCTTTCTCATTTTTCGTATCTTTATTTATCGAAATTACTATGCAAAAACATTTTTGACTGATCCGCGAACTTAAATCCCCCCGCGAAATTTTATCCACGCAAAATTCAATCCCCTTAAAGAGTAATTCTGTATCTGCTACTGAATTTGCATAAAAAGTTTCAATAAGATAAACAAATTTTGAAAGTTTTCATAACTAAAGAGTATTAACAATTATTACAGTTATCATGATTTTGTTATTAGAAATAAAATTCTGAAAAATAAATTCCACAATTGGCTGTAGTATACATTAAATCCCGTACATGTGATTCTATAATACACATGATGATAGTTTTATTCCCGCAGTCACTCTGTGGCTTTGATAAATTAGAAAAATCTATTTGACTGATCAACGTATTATAGCATAAGACTGCACTATACTTGATAGATCAATTATAAGATGAAGTCTAATATGACTGCTATTTTTCAAATATAAATTCCAAATCTAATGGAAGGTCACATTTTTGAAGGACAGCGAAATATTTTGTTTACTGAAATCAAGAAGTTAATGAACTAGCTGATGAACTTTGATGGATTTTATTGCAAAATATTATATTCATAACCGATTTGCTACTTAAATAAACTAATATATATAAAGTTTTGATAAAGAGGGGTTTCCACACGATGCGATGACATCGCGACGAAATTTCCTTAATAGCTTTTTTCACCAACAGCGTTTCTTAAAATAGATTATAATTTATCATCTTTTGAACGCAATCGCATCGCCATCTTTTGAAGTTTGAAAATACAACTTTTTTTGTCGCTAATGAGAGTTAAAAATAGCCAACCAATCAATCAGAAGAAAGAAAGAAAAAGTAATCGATTTCCCAATGTTCAGATGTATAAACAATGGAAAACTTAATGTGTGATATTTTTGTTTTTAAGTACTAGTTATCGCATGGACTAGAGTGCAAAATGAGATATATTTTTTGAGTTCCGATATTTTTCCGTAATATTTTTCGAGCCTTTAGGCGAGAAAAATATAGGGAAAA
>JAUKWF010000928.1:0-10374 GCA_032356525.1 Eutonina indicans | reverse complement strand
TGGACCTAATGGAGCTTGAACAAGTCTGACAGAAAAAACACAGTGACTACGACTTGATTCTGCATTAAGTAGGGTCAGAGCAGTCTTCCTTCTATTTTGCCCTGAAAAGATTAAAGATATTTCAGTTTACAGTTGTTAACAATTTTGATAACCCTTGTCTGAGTTGTATTGTATTTACTTAAACAACAATGAATATGCATGTTACTTTTGCAAGCACGTTGGGTTGCATATGATTGCAAACTACTTTTTTGACCAAAGAATATTATAAGTACCTTTCCAGAACAAGTCAAAGGCTTCTTCTGTACTTTTCACTTCTATTTCAGTTGAGTCATACACAAACATATTTCTGCGAGGATCTTCTCGTAAAATCTTTGAGGATGGTTGTCTAGACAAAAAAGTGTGCTGTTTTACTTTTTCTTTCAAGTTTTCTGTGGTTTAGGAAGATGAATGATGAGACTGGCAAAACCATAATCACTTAAAAACTAATGACAAGGTTTAGGGGTTATCAAGTTTACATATTTAGTAGGAGTTGTGGAATGGTATAGAATAGGTCAAATTTTAACAGCCTATTGAGAAAGAGTCTTTTTATTTATACTTTGCATGTTTACTTTAAATAATATATAATAATTCAACTGTTTTAATTTCACAAAAACAGAGGAGTAATTGCAATTTAAAGATTTATTAATGTTAACATTGGAACAATGATTTAAAAACAAACCTATTTTTTATTGGGTCTATACAAGTGTCATCCAACAAGTCAAATATAGAATTATTGTAAACTTCCACAAATGATATAAAAACGGCATAATTATTATCTTCATCGATCTAAAAACAATAATTAATCCGGATTGAATTTTAGTATGTGATTGTCCATTGGAGAAAAGCATGTTTAAAATTCACCAACAATTAAGATAAAAATTCAATTAATAAATTCAAAGTTGTAAACATAAAATGTTCATTGATCTTATAATTTGAAGGCAATAAATTGACACTTAAAAGAAATCCAAACTTACAGTGGGGATTTATGAGCTTGGCTCACGCCTAACTTAAAATATGAGTTTGTTATTATGTTTTAACGTCAGATGTAAGATTGGCCAATCCTTCTTTACATTCCCCTAATTAGAGAAATAGATTTGACTGACAAAACACTACCTCCAATATTGTTGAATCTGGTATCCTCATGACATCATTTCCCTCATTTCTATTTCTTCTAAAACAACCGAGAAAAAAACATATAATTAGGGGATCAAACTTCACAGATGGTCTCAAATGTAAAGTTTTGCAAATCAGTTTAAAAAGAAAATAAACAATTAATGTTTGCATTAGAAAACATATTGTAGAGTCAAGACAAATCTTTTATATACATACTTGTTCCTTAAATTTCATCTCTCCTATCTTTCAAATTTTTCTATTCTATAAAGCTTTGCAGGCATAGTATTTGCTCATGGCATCGTATTTTTGAAAAGATTAAATTCTACTGTACTTTTTATAACAAAAACTATAGTGGCCACTGGTACTTACATGTTTCTTTGTCGTACTTCCATCTCTTGATTCAACTTTTCAGCTTCAAGCTTAGCAATGTTATCATCTAAAACTTCAAACCCATTGTAACCATCTGGTTTAAAAACCTACAAAACATTTAAAAAAATTTGCATAAAAGCAAAAATCTTAATACTGAATATCAGATATTATTTGATTCCATGTAAATCAAAGATACAGCTAAAACAGTAGAAATAACTCAGACTTACACATCTATTGGTTTGCAGATTTCCGATACTGTTAAAAACAACATCTAAACACCTTGGCAAGACACCACCATCTGTGGGTGTTCCATTCATTGTGTGTGTTTTTCCGGAACCAGTGATGCCATACATAAAGCACAATGCTACATTGAAGAACAGAAGGTTTATAAAAGAAAATAAGAAATAAGTTTTTTAGGAGAAATAAAACAGTTATTCTGTTTAGTACATTCAAACACAACACAACAATTCAAAGTTCAAACCCAGACAAGATTTAATTACTTGTTGTGCAGGCAAAATGTGGGTTGGTTTGATGAAAATAAAAATGAATTAACGTCTTTAATTCAAACAATGACCAAAAATCACCTTCCCTTTGCTGGTTTTCCTCTCACAAATTGTGTTTTCCATTTTGAAAATACTAAATAGGGTTACTTCCCCCCTCTTGTTATTTCCTCCCTCTTTCTGAGCAAACGTAGTTTTTGAATGCTACCTACAAGTTTCCACTGATTTGACTATTTTTTTACTTCATACTTTTGTAAATTTATTTTTATTTAGTAATCTAAACGTATCAGGTCAGTGGAGCCCGCACAACAAGTAATTAAATTGGTCTCGTCTTATCAAATATAAACAGATCTTATAACTAAGAATTTAAATGATTTTTTTTATTAATAAATGGTTTTCAAGGTCACCCTGATATTAAGCAATTACAAGCTGTAACAAACATCCCTGAACTAATGAAAGACCTATAAGTTACCATTTTTTCCATTCAACAAATCTTCAATGAGAGGCAAACCAGTATTGTCGAACAATTCAGTTTGAGATGTAGAATCTGGAAAGACTTTATTGAATGTACACTGAACCTAGAAAGATTATAATGAGAACTTGTTAAAAATAATATCAAGTTATAAAATTTGAAGAAAATATATTATATATAATCTGAAAAATATATTTCAAAGATAAATCAGCTTACCTGTTCAACCTTTGACTGGGTTTTCAAACTCTGGAATTTAAAATAAAACATTATTATAAATTTAGAATTTAGGAAAACTGTTATAAAAATAAAAGAGATAAAAGTAAAATATACCTTAGGGGCATTCAACTGAACAATTTTTTCTTCAAAGATCTCCAGGCAGGTTTCTTCACAATTTTCATTTGGTGGTCTTACACGACAAAATACCTGTGTAAAAGTAAAAAGTAAATGAAAAGCCTGCAGAGTGAAAACCCTGCTACATATATCATTTGGCAAATGAAATATAGCTGGCTACAGGAGGACAGTGTACGATAATTAAAAAGTCATTAACTGATAGATTTAGTAAGAGCGAATAAGTTTTTAATTATCATTCACTCTCCTGAAATTTGCCACATGTCTAGGTTTGCCTCTGACATTTTGATAAGCTGAACAATAATCTTTTTTATGCATTCATATCTTATATTCATACCTCAATAGGATCTTGGTGCTTGGTTTGAGATGGATTTTTCCGTCTTGGGGTTTTCAAAATCCCATTTCTTGTCATTTTGATTATTTTTTGTTATTGTATTAAATATCTGTAACAAAGATATATCATTTATCATTATTGTGGAATTAGCTATTTTATTCCTAATGATTAGCAGAGAAATATATCTAATAATTATTTCCTACACAGGGTTCAAATTAACTTATGAAAAGTGATTTGTGATTAATCAAGAAAAAAAACAAATAGCTTGGGGTTTTAAAACCATGAAATTTAAATTTAACCAAGACAACCCTGGTAAAGAAAGCATGGATAAAATAAAAATGCCATGAATTTCCATGAAATATCCTCTCATTTTCTAAAAGCATAGAAATTATGGATATTACATGGATTGTAAAGGAAATAATATGTAAATTGCTATATTTATTCATGAAAATACATGGATTTTTGCTCCCATAGAGTAGAGACAAAACAAAATTGATGTAAAAAACTATTTATTGCTATATTATTTATTAACTATACTATTTCCGACTTAATGGTAGTTTAGGAGGTAAAAAGAGGTTTGATCTAGTCAATCATGAAATTTATACTTCACAAATGTATATTGCTTTTTAATGTACCAAGCAAGGGCTTGTAATGACTTTTTAGACATAAAACCTGCACAAGTCAGAAAAACAAATGAATGAAACTGAAAGGAATTGCTAATAAGGTAAAGAGGCTTCCAACTTGGGGAAAATTCTGAAAAATTAGATTGACGGTGGTGCTGGTGGTGTTTCTTAAGACCTACATAAATCTGAGATGTTACAAAACAATAAAGTGTTGGACAGAGAAATATTATTCCCTAATACCTTTATTTGAGGCTAATAGGTTTTTTAATTATGATACCGAATATGCTTCATGGTAGCAGACCCCCTAGGGGGGGGGGACCTCAAAATTTTCAGCAAAAAAAAGTGGAGGTGAGCTGAGAAAAAAATTAATTTGGGGGGGACCACCTAAATTTGGGGGGGCCTGAAATTTAAGGGGAGAGCTAGAACATTATGACGTTCAGACAGTAAAAGGGTCTTAAGTTTACTTCTGTAATGATAGGCTGTTGTTGTAGATTTTCTAAAGGAGAGGTTAATTTTCAGACTGACGTGACATCATATGTTAATATTACTTACTTCGTCCCTTATTAAAAATTAAAGGGGGGGGGGCTGGAAGTTTTATATTAAGGGGGGATCTAAATTTAGGGGCTATTGACCCTGATGATGCCATGGCTGCTTTATAATAAATAAGACTTTGTTTTGTTCCAACTAAAAAATATAGTTGATGTGTATGTCAAAGATTTACAACAAGTTCAGAAATTAAATAAATATGTAACATAAATTCATGTTGGAGGCTGGAATTACCCTTCTAGATAAAACAAGTGTTACTGTTAGTAAATTCATTGAAGAAAAAAAATGTAGTAGAAATCAGCTGATATTTGACAGCTGTATTGTAAAATATCATATAGCTTGCTATAAATATATAATTATCAATGAATATACGTAATAAAATAATTGAAAGTATACACCTCTGAATAAATAGGAATCATTTTCAAAACTTGAAGTAACATGAATTTCTCACTCAATTCCTTTATTCTGTTTCCAGTTGTATCAACCACACTTCGTTTCGTGTCTGTTCATGTTTATATTTTTAAATTTCTCAAATCTCGCCCGAAAAATTGGCGCTGTGTAGTTTCAGCCAATCACATTCAAATATTACTCGGTCCCGTGATAAATGAAATTTGATTCTCGGAAATAACGCCCGCAACGGTTAAACGCCCTCCCTCTTATGACGGAAGAAGCGCCCCCCGTGGTGGGTGTGTGATATTAATTTATTTGAAGGAAAATTTTAGGGAAAAGTTGGAAATCTTTTCTTTATCTTAATTTTTTTTGTGTTCAGAAGGCGGGTTCCATGTTCCGTACATAGTTCTTTAACGCCTCGGGCGTGTAATTTATCCAAACGGTTGCAAAATTTGAATTTAGAAAGGAAATGTTTCTGTTAACGGTTATTAAAAAAACTGATCGTATAACTGTCAATCATTTCTTTAACGACTCAATAACTAACCGTCTGAAATTTGATGATCCTTTTTCTTCTTTTACATATGTAGTAACATTGCGTCTGTTTCTACAATGTTATATGATATATGGTAACTATATCTTTAAACAAGATAATTGTTTGTTAAACTTTTACAGGCCTCTAGCCAAGTAACCGGTCTTAAAGGAGTGATATTTTTAGCTGCCGTAACTTTTCATAAAAGACATCAACCAAAACTGTTTGTGATTGTTCTGTGAGAAAATATAGGCATTCAAAAGAAGACAGAAGTTTTTACGAAATCAAACTTTACCTCGCGACCCTTGATGATGAAACTTAGTTGTCCTATGAAGTTGGGTGTGTACACGGGATCTAATTAGCGTTTGCCAATGCTTCCGTTAATTTAAAGACCTTTTAAAGTCATTTTAAAGGAAGACAGGCTTTATGGTAAAGACAACCCTAAAACTTTTACATCTTGCAATTTGTCAATTTTTCTTCTAAAACGTGAAAATAATATTTTATGCAGTTTACTTTACTTAAAATATACTGAATAAAAATTTTATGCTATAGACCGGAGACACCCGTCCTTACTTTAGATTCCTAAAAATATATATTTGTCTTCTTCTGATGCGTCGAAGGTTAAGAGACAGTCAGTAATGGCAAGGCTATATTTATGGAGGAACAAACTTTTGCGAATATATCTAAAAAACGATAATTTTCTTACGTTCCATTTAGTGGGAATAATAGACAATTTAATGTTGGGTATGCGGAAAAAAATTTGTGGTAGTGTATGGTGGCTATCTCCCTTGACTTCCGTTTTAGGAGGTCGGGGTTCGATTCCCACTCTCTGCTGCGATTCGCTTGGCAAGTGAATGTACCTACGCCCGGGTCAGGAAAATAGGTATTATCATGTAAGAGTGATGGGTATATGTGCCAGACAGTGTGGTGCGTAGCGGTACTCATTAAGGTACTGCACTTGCGAGAGCGGAATAACTTTCCCGTGCGGTTCGAGTGCTGTTCCATTGTATCATAGGCGTTGTTGTGTCGCGAGCACTCGTCTACGCTGTCTGGTTAGCGCTATGATTTCTCCTACCCTCGGATAGAATCTATCTGAGTGTAGGACCCATTCCGCCATGCGGAGGCGTATATATAAATAAATATATAAAGACACTTTTTTTCCCAAAAAAATTAATTGTAAAATATTTATAGTTATTTTGATAAAACTCATACTTGTGAGTATGGAATTTCCTACTTTAAGTGTAAATTTTGGGTGTGTTTAGCAAATTAAAGACCCAAAAAAGATTCCCCGGTGGGGCCTCCTTAAATACTAAATATTTTGGCCCCTCTTCTTTCAAAATGAATTCGCCAGACCTGATCATTTTATTTCTATGTGTGAATTATGAAAAATAAGAATCTCGAAGCAAGGTATCCTAGCTATAAATATAAATTAAAAAAATCTTACTGGAATTTGTAAGGGGATTTAAGAACAACATATACATAATCCCTATTCATCTATGTTCTTCACCAAAAAAATAAATCATATTGTTTTTTATATATACAAGTTACAAAAATACAAAAATCTAAAGAAATTAAAGAAATTACACACATTACTTTCTCGACCAGACAGTAAAGGGGAGTCAAAAGCTCGGACACATATTTTTCGATAACGCTTGGCAGATTCTAAAAAAACAGTTTTATCACAGGAGAGGGTCAAGAAAGTGCACATGCTTCTAGAAAAAAACGACATTTTCAGGGGGAGTTGGTGACATTTCGTCCGATACATTCAGTATGATAAAATTGTCTTCGTTGAATATTCTTTCCAACTATTGTTGTCTGAAAAAAGAGAATTCGAATTTGACATGTTCAAGAAAAACTGTCTGATACGGAAATGTTGGTTGTATACGCATATCCAAATTTTGTAACTTGAGTCTGGACAAGATGTGTCCGAATGAGATTTGTTTGAAAAGGTGGGTAATATACGTAAATTTTACAATTTTTCAAAAGGTATAAACAAAATAAATATAGTTATAAAAATTAATAATTATAGATGTAGATAAATTTATATGTGAGAATTACAAAGCAAAATTATAAATCAGTTCTTCAGTAATTGGTTTCGTGTAATAATTCATGAAATTACATGAGCAGCTGTGGATCACAGAAAGTATATAAAAGCAAAGAGAAAAATAGCAGAAATCCAAGATATATTCATAGAAATATTTCCTTCTGTTATCATCAGTGTCTGTCTGTCTCTTCTTAATCAACCAGCCACCGCGGCGAAAAACTTAGCTGACGGATAACATGTAACAGGCCTCGCCAAATTGCGCGTAAAGTCTTTTTAATTATAGGGCGAGCCACAAGTTTTATAGTTAAATAAACATGTTTTAAAACAAGACCCAGACCAACGATGACGTAGCACAGACGTTAAAAATATTCCTTCCCCTTTCGGCACCGTCGGCGCAGGACGTACTTTCAACACATATTAAAAAAAACATGGAAACGATTTATTGTGCAGCTTGGGAATTAATCCACAATATGTCTGTGTACTAATCCAACACTTGTTATATGTTAATTCGAAACATTATTCATATATTGTAATATTCTTTTCTGAATGCTCTGTGTACTGTTCAAAAACACTCATTCACGGTGACTTTTGGGCGCTGCGTTACGCTTTAAAACCCTCCTCTGTGAAGTGTGAACGAATCACTCATTATAACCGCTTTCGCACGTCGTATCCATATAACGACTGATAAACATATCGGGACGTATGTCAGAACGCCGCCCTTTGAATTTCTCCTGCACCTGCGGGTGGATGGCGCTTATATCGAGCGAAGTCCTATTCAACGGGCACATCGGCTTGTTACGCTGGAACGAAATCTCGGATTGCACGAACGATAAAACCGAATGTTCCTGTTGTATCCCAAGATCCTTTTCGACTTCCTGGATAACAATAGCCACGCCCACTCGAACAGTTTTCCCGGCAAATTCGAACTTCTCCATGCAGGAACGCAGTAATGACAAAGTGTCGGAGTCCAGATTCTTTTTAGCAGCCAGGAAGGAATAGAGGTCGCGACCAGCTGCGCATATGCATTTGGTGGTGTCCGCAAGCTCAACAGGTACGTCCATGAAGTTCTCCAACGCGTCACAATCGGCTGCGATTTGCCTCGATTGCCCAACCAAGTTGATGACGCTTTCGTTGTAATCGACAACGGACGTCAAGAATTTGCGCAGAATGAAACACTCTCTGGCGTGGTAGACCATGCCAACGGAAACGCTGATGTCAGCATAAACCATCTGAAAGACAAAAATATACTCGATGTAAAATATAGTCAATAAATACATGCGCATGCGTCGCGTCACGTGCGTTTTTCTGTTGTTTCTAAGGTCGCGCACGTCAGTAGAAGATATGCAAGCAAGTGTTGACCAGTAATAAAAAAAACACATTGACTTGTTTCATTTATAAAAAAATCCTACTCTATAATAAATGTGCCTACTTTCCTCCTTTTATCTTCTCCTGAGGATCCACTACTGTTAATGTGGTATATAAAACATAATAATGTGGACAAGTTCATGTTACTCCTCGCCTCTACCTTTCTTTATAGAAGAAGCAACAAAAGCGTGGTTACACATACCATGAGATCCTTACATCTTTGTATTAAAGTTGTTGTTGAAGTTAGTATGTTCATAACACCGTCCACCAAATCTTCAGACATCTATAACAAATCATTATACAGTAGACTCTCGGTTATTCAAAGTTCCAAGGGGGATAGAAATTTACTTCGAATAACCGAATGTTCAAATAAGTGAAAGTTATATGCAGAAAGTCCAAGGGGAATAGAACTTTACTTCGTATTAGCGAAATATTCGAATAAGTGCAGGTTCGAATAACCGTGTGTCTACTGTAGAAGTTCCACAAGATGTATTGATAACAGGAATATTAGGGAGGTCACGCAAACACAAATCTACGACGTAGGCACAAACGGTTGTGGTACTGAGACGGGTTTGAAATCCAAAATTCATAGATCTGTTTTGGGTAACCCCCTTCCTACCCAGCTGTTCAGGATGCACGGTGTGTTCACCCAAGTGAAAACAACCATCATTACGTTAGGTTATTCTGGGCCAACCATAATAAATACATTTATTATCATCATTATCATTCAAAGGTGACGAGCACCCCTCCCCCTCTAGAAAGAGGTTGAAAAGATGAGGGCGGGGGAAGGTAGAATTTCTACAGCCTCCATAGTGTGCATCCCCTCAGTCCTTTTGTACCCCTAACATTTCGGTGTGACTCCAAAATTTTCGAATCTCTGGTGGGGGTAACCAGCTAAGATGGGGGTTAAAAACCTTAGGTGGGACTACACAACTACTAATAAATTTATTAGTAACACAATGTCATTTTACACTTGACAGTTTTGTAATAATGGAAAAAGATATTCTTTTGTTAAAATTCAAATGATAGAAATATATTTTAGGTCGGTATTTTGTATGTTGCATTTTCTAGTAGGTAGCATCTGCTAAAGCTGCTAAATTTTAGAGTTGGACCTTGAACCCCTCTGCACACTATAAGCCGTCGTTACCTCGTGTGTTTGATGTAGTTGTAACTGTTTGATTTCCTCGACTCCGTTCAAAACAGTGTTTAAAGCTTCATCCATCATGGTAGATAAGAAGCGATTCTGTTGCTTCAGAAAATGCATGCACAACTCATCTTCGTCCGTCTACATTGAAATGGAAAAGAAATATTAGAAGACAGGTAATGATTCTGTTGGATCAGAAAATGTACACTCAACTCGACTTCGTCCGCCTACAATGAAACGAGAAAGAATTCAGGTTTTACCTTACCTAAAAAAAATAATCCGTTTTAAGTCCTAACAACAGAATTGAAATAATGGCAGATGTAATGTAACAATCGGCCCGTGTTGTTTCAAGCACTTTGTGTAAACAATCAATTTCCTTAAAGGGGAACGGAGGTTTGCAAAAAAATTTTTTTTTGTTTAATCATAACGGTGGATAAAGTCTACAAGAGTTCTAAAATCGAAAAATTAATTAAATATCTATTTTTTTTGGCCCATTAATGGACTTTTAGTAAGTACAATAAAAAGCACTGCGATGGAGAAAGGAGTGTTTTCGTGACG
>JAUKWF010000926.1:0-10377 GCA_032356525.1 Eutonina indicans | reverse complement strand
GGCCATACAGCGAGGGATTCTATCCCCTTTCCAGTTTCGAAAGCCCAGGGTAGTTGCGTTTCTGAGGCGGAGATCCAAGCTCTCAGTTATCTTACCGCACAGATCAGATTACCTTCACCATGCTACTCATGCACGGAGTGGGCGATGACCGGGCTCGAACCTGCAACCTTTCAATTACGCTCTACCGATTGAGTTAACCGACCAGAAATATTCTATAATATCTATAACTATTATAAAATACCTAATTGAATATTGACACCTACCTGTCTGACTACATCAGAAGTCATTCTTGGTGCACCCAACATTTCATGAGTACTTTCATTGACAGGTGGTCGTCCAACTTTTCCTTTCTTGATCCATGACATCGTGTCTGTTGACTATTTTAAAAGAATTTGAAAATATCATTTATTTGTTGTTAGGATACTTGTACAGAGGAAAGAATTTCTACACTTTCGTACGTATATTACTTTCAATATAATTTCGTTTGTCAACTGAATGACTATATTTCTCGCAGTAAGGATCGGATTTTACTCGTATGCGCTGTAAGGGTTGAAAATTGGCTATCATTTTACTCGACATTCAGATATGAACAACATATTTAGATAAAAACTTCTTGTAAAGTACAGTATACCAAAAAAACAATTTCCCTACTCAGCAATTCGATCGCTTTTTTTAAGAAAATTCTGTGTTTTTCTCCACTATAAGGGTACAGCAAGAAGTAACCAAAAATGCACTGTAATGGTTTTTTAATAGTAGGATAGGGTACTAGTACATAGGGTAGAATTTTTCAACTGCACTGTAAGGGTGCGATTTCAGACCGCCAATTTTGACCCGCATATGCGGAGTAGTGCCCCTTGGGTGTGAAATCTATGATTTACAATAGAAATATCTGAGTTTTATGAGATGATAGCTCAAATATATAAGCGTTTTCGTTGAATAACAGTATGTCGTCATAGATAAAATTAAATAACGCGGCGAGAAAAATCAGTTTTAAAAATATAATTTTACAAAAAAATACGTACTGGTTTGATCATTTCACTTTTCTCTGCACGTTTTAAACTTTCTTGCTCCTCAACTTGTGAACCTAAAAATTGGAAAGAAAATTAAGGTTTTTTAACACGATGACATACGAGAAAAAATATTGTGGACCAGCAAAACAAAGTTTTATGTAAAATAGTATACAGTAAACTATTAACATAATAAACGAGCATTTTCAGCAAAATATTTCAATCAAAAATCTGTCAAATTAATAAAAATATATTTTTTCCTTTTTCCTAAGAAGAGTTATTCGAAATAAATAACAACAACTTACGAAGATTTTCGAGATATTTTCTTTTTGTTTCGGCATCATAAGATGTTTTCTGAAAAATAACAAACAAAAGAAAATGAAACATTAAAATTTATACTGTCCCTGTTTGACTATGAGTGGACTGTACATTTAAGTATCATAGTGTTACAAGGATATAAAACCACGGCCAATAAAACCATTTTAAGAACGATACGTCATATGTGATGTCAACCAGAGGCCGACCGACATTTGGTCGAGATCTGGCATTTCAGGTTTTCCCCTGAATGAAATATAACATTTCACCAAATTTGCTTTTCCGACAATTTAACCAACCGTGTGAAAGCACACTTTTCACAAAATCCTCTATCTACCCCTGGAATAGACTCTCTTACGATTTCATCTTCATTCCACTTTTGATAAGTAGCAAGGAGGTTACCCTCGGTATCACGTACTGGTGCCCCTCCACCTCCACGATGGTCCAGCGATTCATTCGAATCAGTTTTGATAACAGCTGAAACAAAAAGAAATATGACTATATTTATCTGCCAATCCAATATAACAGTAGACTCTCGGTATTCAATGAGATCGGGAATCTGCTTTAAATCGCTGAAATTTCGAACAACTTGATAAGAAAATTGATAAAAGTAATGAAAATCTCTTTAAATAATGGAGAGATTCGAATATAAGTGTTACACAAAGGACAGAATATTTACGTTATACAAATAAGTTATCGGATGGATACATGGATAAGCCGAATCGGGAAATATCTTGGTTTCCCGATCCTGCATATGTGATAAATGAAGTACAAAACCCATTGAATGAATGCAATGAATTTGCAATTGACTTTAAAACAAATTAAATAAACTACCTTTAAAGGAAGAAATTTTGGCGGAAAGAATATTTGGCGGATTTGACGGAATTTAATTTGGCATATGACAAAATACATTAAATTTGGCGGGAATTTATAATTCAGCAGATGGCTAATTTTTGCCAATTCCACCAAATCCGCCACATTTTCTTTCCACTAAAATTTCTTCCCTTATGTTAAATGATTTTTTAAATGACAAACAAAACATACCACCATCTTCACCTTTCACAAACGTTTGTCTCTTTGATGTTTTAACAAATCCGTCATCACCTACGATGGGCGCACCGCCACCTCCACGCCCAAAACCGCCATAGAAACCATTCTGTAAAACAATTAGAGAAACGAAAATAAGAGAACTAAAAACTAGTAGGTGTCATAAACATATTAGAATTTAAACGTATGGCCTCTTTTTACTACTCGGTACGTCGGTACAGAAAGGGTCAACATTTGACAAATCAATTTCACCTGTAGAATAGTGTTTGCGACATGCAGTTTCATTAGAAAACACTCTTTCACTGTGATTTGAATACCTTAAGGGAAAAATTTTGGAGAATTTGGCGGAATTTGATTTGGCGGATGACGAAAAAATTTAATAACACCAATTATCCTCGTGCGACTAATATATGTGACAAAATTTGATGTTTTTTTTAACTAAAATTGCGATTCTATACAAGTTATCGCAAAATTACATGGAAAAAAATTAAAAAAATAATTTGGTAGCTGGAAAAAAATAATGAATTTGGCGGATGGCGAAATAAATTTAATTGGCGGATGGCTAAAAAATCTAAATTTGATGGGAATTTAATTTGGCGGACGGCTAAAAAAACTAAATTTGGCGGATGATTTTAGCTAAATCCGCCAAATCCGTGCCAAAATGCAAATCCGCCAAATTTTCTTTTTGCCAAAATTTCTTCCCTTCAGGTGTTTACCTGTTGAAAGTTTTGGTTAGATTTCCTCAATCTTGGTGTTCCGTACTTCAAAGAAGTGTCCTATGAATGAATTGAAAAATTAGTTTATTCAAGTTAACTCCAACTTCTTTTTGAATTAACTGTCGAAACATTAAAAGTAAGTTAGTACGTAGGTAGGGGGAGCTATATTTACAATCAACTCCAATTTGACTACACAGATCATACACGACGCTGAGATGGCGTCGACGGAGCTACTGACTCAGCCACACACACATTACAAATCAATAAATTATTTCAACTTACAATCATTCTGTTATCTCCATCATCTACAAAAAAAATATTCATTTGAAAATTTAGAATGAATAAAAGGATAGATATGATTATCTTGCAAAAACTGATAATTGCTGAATTTTAAAAATGTAACGGTTTTTAAAGGCGTATAACTTTGTATCAAAACTTATCGTTCTCGTAATTTTTATATTCATTAAAAAGAGAGCTACTTTCTAGCGATCCCAACTATTTTAACAACTTAAATTTTATGATCAACTACAGTATTATTTATACGAAAACCGAAAAAATAATGTCATTACAGCAAGAAATTTTATCGTTTTAATCAATATTTGACACAGCTTGTCACCTATCTGTTTTCTTTCCTTCGAGAAAACAGCTGAGAAGGTAAAAAGAAAAACGGGCGGGCGGCTGGTTATAAAACGTAGAATAGAATTTCTGACTTTTAAAGGGTCTTGCTATTAAAACTGAAGAGAATGGTTATAAGTAGACAAAACATTTTGCACATTTCATGCATCCGTCTCCTAAAGTTTATTCAAAAGAAAGACTTGTTTTTATCATTCGACAGGAATAACCTATCAACCAGCTTCAACCCTAGCCCCCAAAAAAATATGTATATATAATCATAAATATAATAAATAATCATAGTGAAAATGACTTACTATTTCCTTCTACTGTTCGTATTAAAACCTTTGATCGGACAGCTAAAGCTTGACCTATAAAATAACGAATGTAAACAAATAGTATATTTGCTTGCTTGTTCGTATGGACCTCGCTTCGCTCGTTCCATGACGTCACAAACCGGTCACTATGAGTCCGTAGTGACCTGCTAAACGGTGAATAAGCCATTATTAGCACAAAAGAAAGATTTTTACCTTGGTCATCCCGCAATGGTGCACCGGCTCCTGGTCTTCCAAACGGGTCATATACGCTCTATAAAAGAAAAAGAAATTTAAATGATGAGGACTTGACTTAATTTCAATGTTCCCACGCATTGGGGCGAGATCGCATTATTTAACCAATCAGATTGTATGATTTTTGCATAGTCAGCTGTCATGTTTGTTTACTTTCCGTGATATAAACTCGTATATTTTTTTAGAGGAAATTGAACCAATTCAGTTATCCTGTGCCATTTCTATTCCGTCCCGTTAATGGACCTCAAAAATGTTGTAGGTGGAAATCATTTTTAAACGAATTGCTTGTGGGTAGTAGGAAAGAAAAGATTTCTTTTTTCAAATGATTGAAAGACATTATATAACTTACTGCCGATAAATCTTGGTTTCGTTTTAAAACCTTCCTTTTCTCTCTTGTATCGTGCGCTAAGATATCTAAATGAAAATTCAAGCGCGTTATTTACTCTTAAACATCAGATATCAATACAGTAGACTCCCGGATATTTGAACCTGCACTTATTCGAATATTTCGCTGATTAAAGTTCTATTGGAAGGACTTTCTTAACCTGCATAACCTTAACTTATTCGAACATCCGGTTATTCGAAGTAAATTTCTATCCCCCTTGGAACTTTTAATAACCGGGAGTCTACTTAACTGTTCTATGAAGAATCTTTCGCGAGAAGAAACTTTCGCGGTTTCACGTTTTTTAGTCTTTTCTGGGAAATTTTATTTCTAAGTAAAATCTAAAGAAAATCGTCAGTTTTCACACCTGTTCATTGAGTTCCAAATCCTGACTCTCAGAAAAATAATGAAATTTTAGAGATTGACTGGTAAAATATCGAATAAAAAAGAATTGTTACCTTAATTTTTTCTTCTCCCGTGAAAGTTTATACCTGCAAAATATCTTAAAATTGACCTTCCGCAAAAATAAATTCCCGCTAAACACAAACATTTCCTGGTTAAGCTGATAACGCGAAAGTTTCTTCCTTTAAAGTAATTATTTTATCAGTTATACAATATTTTCACATCTAAAAATAATGTTACCTAAATCTGTTTCAAAGGGGTTGAATGGTCCTTGTCTGTTTTTCATCTTTCCTTCCTAAAAGAATATTTATGAAAGATATGAAAGATAAACATAGGTGTCAAATAAAATAAATAAATAAAATGGCGTCGGTCGGGGACTGAAATATAAGGATTTTTTAATTAAGATAATTTTTATGCCTATAGAATTAAGGGGACAGTTATTGAGACGGATAAAATTTGTGGTTATCACATGATCAAATCGTAATACAAAAATCTTGAAAATAATTTTTCGGTGGGTAATCGAGAAATTTGGGTATTTTTATATAAGGTTATTATTGAGCTCTTCATCAGCTCTTGGAAATATTTAGAATTACATGATAACAAGATTCATACCGGTACAATGACGTCATAGATTTGATTTCGATCTCGTTTTTGAAAACGTATCTCGGCATCTGCAGGTAAACCAGCTCGTAAATTGCCAGAGTTTGTTTTTAATGGAGCTCCACATCCTGGTCTACCAAATGGTAAAGTTTGCTACAAAAAGACAAATCACAAGTAAATAAGGTTTCACAATTCAAAAAGAATACAATATAAGTCAAATTTCTCTCTTATTATTTTACCTGTGTGATTAAATTCTTCTAATCATACAAGTAAATAAGGTTGCACAATTCAAGGGGATTAAATTTCGCAGATGGTTTAAAACCTATTTTTTCGCGGGGATTTAATTTCGCGGATCAGTCAAAAATGTAAACTTTAGCATAGTAATTTCGATGAATATACGGAGATATCAAAAATGGGAAAGCAAGAAAGTATGCTACTCAAGTATATCTATATTTTTATATCCAAATAGAAGCAAATCTAAATTACTTTTCTAATTTTGAGAATTTGACTATATTTTCAAAATTTTCGCGGGGATTAAATTTCGCGGATGGCGTCTCTTTAAATCTTTGAAAAAAATAAATTTCGCGGCTTTTCGCGGATAAATTCGATAGTTATCTAGTGGACATAATCAGAGGCGAATCCAATCACAATTTGAGGGTTCGCAAATCAAAAAATCATTGAATTTAGTCAATGAAATCATCAAAATAATCATATACTTTAATAAAATATGTTTTAATTTAGCTTCTCAAGGTTTGAAAATGCGATTACTGCCAACCTCTGGATCCGCCCCTGCACAAACCATAACTGATTGAATTCGAATTTATTTATCAGCATTTATAAAATGAATTTGATTTATTTTTAACTATATACAGTAAAGGTAGTATAGTAGGTATATGTGTAGAAACAGAGAGTCCCAAAAATAGTTCCCGGGCTACCTGAAACCTATGCCTAATAAAGGTTTTCTCAAAATAATTAAAGCAACAAAAACAACATCCTTAAAATAAGGTTGCGAGCACAGATCTAGTATAATATCTAAATGTTTGGTGTGAAAAGAAGGAACTCTATACAAAGAATTGTATCTTACATCAATATAAATGCGCGCAGAATAGTGTTAAAATACATACTCTTTAATATCTCCAAGGATATCTCTATAATCAGACGCTCTTATTCAATTAATATAGCTTTGATGATAAAAATATATTTTACTTCTTTATGATCAATAAGTTGATTGATGTTTGTTGTTCTCTCGTGGCGTTCCTATTGAAATATTTTGAGTAAAATTTATTTTTTTATATACAGTGAAATCTCTCTATCTCGAATAATCTCTATCTCGAACAAAAAGCTCGGACACTTGTAGTACTCTCTAGGCTATCTCTTTATCTCGAACTTTTTCTATCTCAAACAAATTTGTTAGTCCCTTGCGAGTTCGAGATTCCACTGTATTCATCTTTGACTTAAAACAATTAAAAGTAAACTTGATAAAAGTAAAAAATTATCAAAAGATTATACATAATTATAATTATATTAATGACAAAAACATACAACTAAAAGGTAAAAACTTTCATGTATTCATACTTTTTTTTAGTACTAAAATTTACTATAAAGCCTCGATTAGGCGCTTCAGGTACATGAGATTTTATATTGTAGAAGTACATAGCTCTATCTAGTCTAATATACTCTGATTGCTTCCTTTCTCTAGATAGATAAAAATATGGTATATAGGTGCATAATAATATTTCACTCCTCCCCAAAAACGACCGTATGTGCGGCTCAAAATTGGTGGTTTAAAATTCGGTGCACTTGAAAAAGTCTAAAAAACATACCCTTTACAGTGCATTTTTTACAATTTTGTTTAAAGCTTTACAGGGTTTTTAGAACTTTGATTGCCCTTACAGTGCACATGAGAAAAATTCGACACTTACAGTGCATTTTCCAACACTGAATAAAACATACCCTGCAGCGACGCACATCCTGTCGGTCAGATCATATGGTTGCAAGTTTTTTAGAAATATTTTATGCAAGACATGAAACTTTAAGTACGTTTTTCTGACTTGAATCGATATACATCTATCTATCTATCTATCTATTATATCTATGACAGGTACGAAAGTTGATCAGTAATGATCTGCCAATAACATCTAGATACTTCAAACCGTCATAATTACATAAAAGACAAACCAATACAACAACAAAACTTCACAAACAATTTATACGACACTAAACTTGAAACATGGTTTATCAATCAAGAAAATATATATTCTTCCCGCCAACTGTGAGTGACATTATAATTTAATCTTAAGATTTAATAAGATTTAATAATCTCGTTAATCATTATGAAATAACGAAATGACAACCTCATTTTTTAGTTTCATATTGTGAAAAAAACACTTTAATCAAACTTTCCTCTATCTCCTAAATAAAATATTCGAATAATTCTGTAATTCTGTATTCTGTCTTACTATCTAGCTTCTATATTTTTTTCTTTCTAAATGACAGAATACTTACATTTGGAGCCCCGCCACCTGCTTTACCCCAAGGAGGTTTATAAGATGTTAACATTTGGTGATCCTAAAACAATATCCATATTTATATCAAACCAATGTGAAAACAAATCTCAATCAAAAGAAATATCCTCACTTTTCGAAATAGAAGGAAATACTTTTATGGGATAAACTTTCGCGGGGATTAACTTTCGCGGATCCGATACTTGTTATGCTTTTTAAGACGGTAAAATAAAAGGTGAAGAACAACTAGACAAAATCACATAACTTGACCATGAGAGATGAATATATGAGCTTTGAAAGGTTTACACTTTGTTTAAATCAGTTTCCGAAAGTCCAACACCAGGAAAAGTAATCCCATAAAAGTACTCACGAAAAATAATTTTTAAATCAAATCACATAAAAGATTTTTAATGCTATTTCAATAACAAATTGCAACCCTACAACTCTAACTTTTGCGTGACGATAGACGTCATATGTATTTATTACAATTATGAAAATGCAAAAAGACAGCTTCGAAATGATGGCAAATTAAAAAAAAGTCTACATAGAGAACAAGCATTATCATCTTTATGGCAAATTAACTGAAAAACATTTAAAATTCAACATGTCAATACAGAAACACCCAAACTACTTTTTACATAATTTCCCAGTTAGAGAAGACTCCTAGTTGTTCCAGCCTTGTTTCCAATATAATCAATAAAATAAAGAAAAATCTGGTTATAAATCGTTTCGAGATAGATTCCCATGAATATGTATGGAGTGCATAGCTGTTGCACATGTATGTATTACAATTAAAAACTTTATTTAAAGAAAGGAAATTAAGTAAAAATAAATACTTTTCGTTTTTCATTATCAATTCGCTTTCGATTTTGCTCTTTTTCTTTTACATATCTGTTGTAGTCGTTTTCTAAAAAAAAGAATCAGTTTATCTTTTTTATTTAGAATTTGTAATCCCTCAAAGTCTTGTGCTGAGGAAAGCATAATTAGAAAAACATCATTCTAGAAACCTATGTCATATCAGGGTGCAATTGTATACACAATCTGTACTTTAATCAAGAGGAGAACCACACGCGCTTAAAAGATCAGGTTCATGAGTATCACACATTATTACACAAACTAAAATAGCTTGATTCAACGCCTTAAACAACTTTACTTCGAGGTGGAAAGTCATTAAAAACCCCTGTAACACATGTTGCGTTATTTTTGTCATCTCAATCTTCTGGGATGTCCCGTTGTTTCGAAAAACATGAACACGCCTGTAGGGAAAAATTTAATTTCACATGCCACTACACCATATAAAAATATTCTAGTGTTATTTAACACGCCTAGGACGCACACTAGGAATTTTCATCACGTGAAAGCTTGAAAAAAGAAACTATTTTAAAAACCTGTTTCTTGTGCTTCTCTCTGTTTCTTCCTGATCTCTGCAGACGTTCTCTCTTCCAACGAAAAAACGTTCGAGATTCTAGTTTTCCCCGTGGCTCTGTTAGTGTAAGAGAAATCTTTTTCACCATAACGAAAATGATCTGGTGCTTCATAAAACCTTTTTACAGATGTAGTATTCTGCTTTGATCTATTAGCAGATCCCGAATCAACGCCCATACTGCCATAAATCATGTTATTGTTTCTGTCACCGCAAGCAACCTTTTAAAGTAAACAAAAATCCCTCCTTCAAAAATCTATAATTTACATACAGTTCATGCTATATAATACAATTCAGGGTTTTCAGTATTTTAAAATAACACAGGAAACATTATTTTTTCCAGGAGTTTTAAAAAATATTGAACATGAAAGTGGAAGCATTGAGCAAATCTTTACAGATTTTCGAAGCAGATTAAAAATTTTGTTTTATCATATACGTTAAAGGTACATTTATTATAGATTCGTTTCTGTTAGAGGAAGTATTTAATAATAACATAACAATAACAAAATTAAATTAGTGTAAAAAGAAAAAACTGTTTACCTCTCCAAATTGGAAATGTTGCGACTTTCCAAAATTGCTGCCAACGGCAGTTCCTTGAGAGAAACTAGACATTGATACAGGTTCAAATCCTTTACTGTGCATGTGAGATTTACGGTAGTCTTTCATTTTACTCTGGTCGCCATGTCCATTGAAAATCAAAAGAGTGAGCTTATCTGGAAATAAAATATTAGTACTGTAAGTTTTTCTGTTATACACTGTATATGTGTGTTTTTCTTCACAAGATTTATTTTTGTTTCTAT
>JAUKWF010000925.1:0-10383 GCA_032356525.1 Eutonina indicans | reverse complement strand
TATGATTAGCAAATGCGGCTATATATTAACATGACAAGTTAAATATATTTTTGTATTTTTAAACGTTGTTAAAGGGGGGAACTGAGGTTTAAAAAAAAAATTCTTTTGATCGCAAAATCTTCTAGAGATCATTTCTAATTGTCAGAAAAAAACATTCTCAAAAAAGCTTTTATATTTCTTGAGATATTGCATTTTTATTATTTACAAAATCTCTTGAAAAAACAGTTTTGTGACTGTATAGACAGTTTAGACAGAGTTATCGAAGTATGGGAATTACTATATAGTAGTTTAGATCGAATTATACAAAAACCCATTTTTGTTACTTTAATCAATAATTCATGAGTTCCTTAGTTGTTTTCTTTATTTGTATGCAAGCAAAAAAGCAAACGAAAGTGTATTGAGAAGTAAACAATTATATATAGTTTTATGTTTTGTTGTGTAGTGTGTTGTGTAGCGAAAACTCTCCACCAAAGTGTCTAATCTCTAGAACTTTTAGACGTCACAACTCACAAAACTAAAAACCGCTCTTATTCTGTTTTAGATAAAAAAAAAATTGTTTGATATAAAATGACCACCTAGACAAGATCTTTTATATTTTACAAAAAAAATCGATAACAAATGTTTGACCTCAGTTCCCCTTTCAGTAACATAATAATGGTAGCATCAAACGTAAACAAAGGTAGTTAGAATCATTTATTTCCAATTTATTGTACCAAAGACAGCCATCTGTCAGCATCCCAATCGAAAAATATTTATCGTCAATTCCAGAGCAATGTTGACATGACTTTTAAGTTTTTGGTTCATTCCAACCCAAGGAACATATTTTGCTCCCTGCATGGATGGGTCCTAAAGGTACCTAGGGCTTCAAGACCAAAAAAAAGGCTGTGACTAACGGGGCACTCCAGATGGCTCAAAAAGTCCCTTTTTGTGTTCGTCCCGTTAGGCACACACTTTAAATTACGCTCATTTTGATAAAATGTAAAAACGTTCCAAAGAAAACTCTATACAGGGTGAACGGAAAAAAAACAGACAAAAAATCCAAACATGAAAAATCATTTAATTTATTCTAACGAGTTTATACTGCAGTTTTTTATTCGTACGGCTTAATTTGTCTTATTCTTTATTGACTTGTTCCATAGGGAATACTTCTTTTCAGATTTCAAGAATAACATGCTGGTTAATGTTTTTACGAATTTTATTCGCTATGAGGTGTATAGAGATAAAAAAGTAGCAACCGTAATCAGATGCTAATTCACTATTAATATTAAGGGAAATGGTGGAGTGCTGCGTGACTATTGTTTTTACATAGTAGCTATAAACTCCCTGATTATTTTCCAATAAATCTTATTAGCATTATTCATGTATACTTTTTATAAAAAAAAGTCTTGTATAAAACGTGACCTTCTCAAGCGATTTGAAGTACATAGATTTTTACCAGTCAAGAACAGGTGGTTGACCGGTCAAACGAATTAAATGTTGTGATATACGATTTTAACCGCTTAACCCCGCATTTTGATCTGTCAAAACTTGTACCGCTTCTTGACCGGTCAAAATCGATATACTCCAAATCATTTGGAGGAAGGTCACAAATTGGCTATTTTTACTAATTCTTAGTAAACTACATACTTTAATCGGATTAATTTTAGCGTTTTAGCGAGTTTTTGCAATTTTCGCTAAAATTAATCTCGCGAAAACACGCCAAATCAAAAAATCGCTAAAATTTATCCACGCGAAATTTTCTGAAATGGTGATTCGCTAAAATAAATCCAGTTTGTTTTTTTTGTTTTTTTTATTATTTTTTCGAAAAACTAATAATAGGGGGAGCGTGTTAGGCCAAATAGTTTAAATTTTCACCTTTTTTCTTTTTTAAAAAATATGTGCTTTTACAAAGACACGCGTAGGATTAAAAAGTGGAGACAAATATGAAAGCTATCTGCAGCCTGGCAATAGATGAAATTGAAGGATACCAAAGACGCAACGAGGAAGATGATGACAACGACAGTGACGAATGGGAATGCCCAGAACGGAATACATTTGATCTTTTTGATAATTTTGATGATAAAGAAGATTTGTAAATTTTGACATTTTTCGTTAATTAACGTCTAAAAGAAACGTCTGCGTCATTCAAAAAATACTTTCGAATTTTGTCAAAATTATTGTTTGAAGTATGATGTCAATCGAAATTCGCTAAAATTAATCCACGCGAAATTTTCTCAGACGGGTTTTCGCTAAAATTAATCCACGCGAAATTTTCTGAAATGGCGATTCGCTAAAATAAATCCAAAAAATATCTATATTTTTCTGACTCGCTAATATACGCTAAAATTAATCTCGCTAAAATTAATCCGATTAAAGTACTAGTCAGTGGCGGTTTTGGAAAAACTACACCAAACCAAAATCACGCCAAATTTAGCTTTTTTTTGCCATCTACCAAATAAAATTCTCGCCAAAATTAATATTTTTCTCCATTTGCAAATTTTTTTTTTCACCACCTACTAAATATATTATTTAATTTTTTCCATGTAATTTTGCAATAACCTTTATAGAACTGCAAGTTTAGTTGAAAAACCATCAAACTTATTTGTCACATAAATTAGCCTCGTGAAGATAATAGAGGACTTTCCATTAGTGCTACAATTTCGAAACTAATAAACTTACGGATACGATAATATATTTTTCTAACGTAATTATTTCTGTTTATTCATCAATTTCTCAGACTTCCCGAAAAAACGTCAATTGTAGCGTAAATGATGTTTGATGTTTGAAAGAGTCTGGAAGAATCAATTAAACAAAGTTGTTATTGTATGTTTCTTTTATTGGCAAGGAACCTCGTTTTTAACACATAATGGAGAAGTTACGAGAGTACAATTCAGAAATAATTGTACGAGAAAGTTCTCAAATGTCGAAGTAAATTTGACGAGGCTTTCGATTATGCAATGCGTATTTTATATAATCAATGATTTTATATAAACAATAATGATAGGAACAATAATACACAAAAGAAATAACAAATTTTAAAACATATGTTAAAGTATAGCAATGCAATGACTTCTTCAATTTGGCATAATTCGTTCTATATCTGTCTAAATAAAATATTAGAAAGTTGGCTCAAAAAAGTTTTCTTCTGTTAAACTTTATATTCGCTCAGTAAATTCACTCGACACAGATAAAATTTGCTCTGTAATTTCGCTCAAAAACTTGAAAAAATTTGTTCTAGTTTGTTTTTTTAAAAAAATCAAATTCGGCCTGAAGGAAACTATTTGACCGAATATAAATCACTCAAATTGGTTCGGCCGATTTCTTTTGAGCGAATTAATTCGTTCAAATTGAGCGAACATTGGAGCGAATGTTTTGGGACAGTCCCTTATCATTTGAGATAAAAACCAAGATTTAACTTAAAATATCTACCGCTGCATTTATATGCGAGCATTATGATGAACCCCCGAAAAAAATCATTAAAATTGCATGCTTTTGGCCGGGTAGGGTTCGATTCCCTGCGAGTTATCATACACTCTGGCTATTTAGCCGGGCGTGGTGACTGTGGGCAAGTCAGCTAGCTTGAACACTAGTCTAAATGGCTAAATGGAGGTCTCTCCCTCTATTAGCAATGCTATTTTGGAAAGGTCTCCATCTGTAGTGGTATATATATTCAACACGACATTGTAAAAATTACTTAAAAAGAAAGTAAAGGACAGGACAGCAAAGGGAAAATCGTCTATTGGTATGAATTCCCGCCAAATTTAATTTATTTTGTCATCCACCAACTTCCACCAAATCTGTCAAATTTTCTTTCGCAAAAATTTCTTCCCTTTAGGTATATATGTTTTTAAATACATCTTGTAATTCATCAATTTCTCAGACTGTTTGACACAAATCACATTTTTGTGATATATATCTACTATCAACTCACTTGTCAGAAAGTCTTCCGTTGTTGACTCTTTTCACACTTCAACATTTATTTTCAACATTTTACGGAATCAATGTTATTTTATGAAGCTCGCAGAAAAGAGAACGTCAGATAAAACCCGTCGACCATAAGCATGCGCAAAAATTTATAACTATCAAATAATCCATGGACTGCTTTCCCTTAATATCACTTGTGATAAAAAATAATTGTTTTTATTGATCCTGCAACCAAGCAGTAATTAATTACAAAAATGAGAAAAATAAAAATTTTATATCTGCCATAATAATCTGGCACAAGAATGCAATAAAAAGAGAGGGAAATTTTGAATTTGATTTGGTTTAAAAACTAAAATATCAAATAACTTTCACTTTGAGTTATCAACAAACTTATGGGTTGTACTGATCATACTCTTTCTTCTCAGGTCAGTTTAAAAAAGTAAGAAAGTGTTGAGATTAGTATCTGATCTATCAACTCACCAGATTATATATCCAACCATGAAATAAAATTCCACCATTTGTTTTCATGTCTACTCTTATGATTCCATGTAAAGACCACGGAATGATTACATAGTTGCTGCACTACGGACAAATTTACGGAAGCCGAGAGAGACAAATCTGAATAAAAAATAAAAATCCGGAAAAATATAAAAAATGTGAAAAAATATAGAAAAATGGGCCATAAAAAAATCCACATTAATAATCTGAAAAAAAACTTTAAAAAAAAACGAAAAAGAATAAAAAATCGGAAAAAAGGGGGTAAAGGGGTTTTCTTCCTTAAATTATTATAGCTTAACCTTACTCCGTTCAATGGAGTCGTACTCCGTGTGATATTACAAACTGAGCCGCACTCCGTTCAAGAACCTTATTCCGTACGGAACATGACTCTTTTTTTGACTTAACGCAAGAGAAAAGTATCAGTTTTCCAAAAAATAATTATTTTGATGTAAATCTAATTTACGCATTTTTTACGTATTTTGAGTTTTGAGCTGAAGGAGTATACAAAAAAACATTTGTTTGTATATATAGCGTTAAAAAAACGTGCAAGAGCTTTTTAAGTATGGAAATTGGAGGTTGTTTGACCAAAAGAGACGACGGAAAATAAAATAATTTGGTGTATTTTTGCTAGCAACTTGCGTAAATTGGCAAATGCTTTGCAACTATTCAACGATTTTTTCTGTATAAACTAAAGCAAAATTTCCAAATGCGCCTGCTTGTATTACAAATACATTTTGTTGCAATCCACGGCTTGGAATGTCTCAGTCAAAATCACGTGATCTCTGGAGTCTGTCTTATCTTTCGCCATAGCTGTATGAACTTGAATATGATATGGTAGTCTGTAACGTTGACAGGTACTCCGAAAAAATAACAGTTTCAATTACTTTTAAAAAGATAAGGATTTAAAGAGAAGAGGAGACACTTTAAATTTATATGTCGTACGTTCATAAGGGATGCAGATTCTAAAGGCTTCATGTCATCTGTTTCTCACTTTAAGAGACCTAAATATTTGCCTTATATCTAATATCAAGAGTTCGTTTTGGGAAGTTTTATTTTTCAACTTACAATTTTAAAAACGGCTTTTAAACCATTGCTTGCAGAATCTCCAAGAATATATATACAGTGTGGATTGTAGTCGAAGTCCAATTTATTGCCCAAGATATTTCCATCTTTCTTGAATCCTTGTCCATTCAATTTGACTCGGTTGTATACAGAACCATTTTCAAATGTAACTTCAGCGCGTGTCTTGTATACACCGTCACCTTCAAATGTAATTGTACGTTCTTGGGTGTAACCTTCTGGCATGCAACTTTTGAAGAAATCTTTTAAATCCTGACCATACTTAGCAAAACACCTATTAAAATAAACGAACAAATTATCAGTTTATAGGCCTTAAAAAATGGTTTTAAATTAAGCGAGGCTTAAAGTGAATTGAGTGATAATTAATTCGAAATACCTTTGGATACACTTTATTGTCATTAACACAAAGAGACGAAGTGTTTATGTATTTTTATTACAATCGTGTGCTTCAACAATAAAAATTTTGTATCCTGCATATATCAAAAATCTACTAAAGAGAGCAATAACCAGCCGATACTTTTTTTCCGGATACTCTGTACATAAGGATCGTGATTCAAAGGACTAGGTTTTTGTACACCTTAATATAGTTAAAAGACAAAAAATCAAATAAAAGCCAAATACATACTTTAATCGAAGAAATTTTAGCGAGACTAATTGTAGCGTATATTAGTCAGAAAAATCTTGATATTTTTTACATTTATTTTAGCGAATCTCTATTTCAGAAAATTTTTAATCATGGAAAATAGCAAAATAACGGATACCCATAGACTAGGGCTTCGGTGGCAAGTCAAATACTTACATGGTTATATTGGGAGTTGTTTCAATATTTGTTTGTTTTGAGAGCATCCATAAAGTAAGTACGCAGTAAAACTCAAAAGTTGACCCCCCCCCCCCCTCTCTCTCTCTCTCTCTCTGAAATAGAGGAAGCCAAACGAGATGAAAAAATGAGCTGAAGTTTTGAGGAATGTTCAAATTGTTTAGTAAATTTACGATTTCGATGAAAATACAAGACTAAGAAATACAAGTAATGAAATGAAGCACATCAACGGTTCAGATAAGTTTGAAACTATTCCTTTATGAATGGTGACTTGAACTGATTTACAAAACTTGAACATACAGTCTAACTGAACGTACTCATTTCCTTAACTCGGTTTTTAACACGTTTATCACGTGATTACATACTCATTTTTTGTTGGTTACATTTTTGTATATATACGCTTCTCGCACGTGAGATTCGTTCTCTCTTATATGTTACGAAAGAAGTAGAACATGATGTGAAGATTAATATACGGTCCGATTCCCGAACAAGAACCCGCAAAAATTTAGATATGAAAATGCCATATTAAAAAGGAAATCGAGGTCATATAGCAAAAAACTGGGGGTGATG
This sequence comes from Eutonina indicans, assembly GCA_032356525.1. Lineage (NCBI taxonomy): Eukaryota > Metazoa > Cnidaria > Hydrozoa > Leptothecata > Eirenidae > Eutonina > Eutonina indicans. The sequence goes on along the minus strand of JAUKWF010000925.1, from coordinate 3,515 downwards.
TATGAAAAAATGAATGCTTATATAACATTTGATACATAAACAGCAAGAAAGAAAAGATTCGGTATCAATATTCATTGGACCAAGTGCTAAATTAAAAAAAATATTAAATGGGCTAGTAACGTGTAATTTGCAGACCAGAATAATAGAATTCATAAATCACACTATTTAGACCTAAATTAAAAAAAACAAAATATTACGGCGTAAAAAGGGTCGATTTAAGGTATACAGTATGTCCACCAAGAAACATTCCCTGTTTTAAATCATATATATAACTTTTTTAAAAGCGTATGCAAGTAATGCGATTTTTATACAATTCGATAGCATTTTAACTGAGCTTCTAAAATTATTAGTAAATTTTAACATTATTTTTTTTTTGGTACGGTCGTTAATCATCAATTAAGAACCTTTTAACGACTTTCAGTGTCATTGTTTTGACGTGTGATTGTTTTGTTTTACCAAACAACTTTTTGGTTTTGATTCTGTTAGAATATTGTTTTTCCGGCAATTTTGAGTACGATAGCTTCTACGGGAAAAGTTTATGAGAATCGTGTTATTACATTACACCATAATACATAATGGACACTGCGATCCCAGACCTGACTGATTTTTTTCCTTGTGGGTATCTAATCAAAATGAAAGTTTTTTCTCACAAACAAAATAGCTTCCCAATGAACAATTTCTTGTGGTGTTTTTTAATTCGAAGCGCATGCGCGATTTTAACTCTCTTCGCTTATTTTTTATGCCAATGTGTTTTTTTTTGGCCATGTTGATGCCAACTTTATAAAAATGTTTCTAATGAAAAATCCTTTTTCATTTCTAAACTTTTGGGAATTAGCTCTGCAAGACTAGGTGTTTAAATTATGGCTGACTGAATTTTCAAACAAGTTCTTACTTAGTATGCATTTTTAAATGAGTGACCCTGAAGTTAACTTTCATTTAATAACACTACGTCGAATTAATGAATATGCGTATGAATATGTCATTTCTCCCGAGTTAGTTATTTATTTTGCCCTGCATAAATATTATATTGTATTACGTTATTTTACAAATATGATATAAAAAGTGAACAAAATCAACACAATAAAGGCGTAAATAAATATAAGCCTTTATTTATTATTTACATTTCAAAAGTTCATTAGCAAATCAAAAGTTAATAAATAACACTCTATAAAAATATAATAATGGTGTCAGATATACAGGGTGAACCACAAAATATTTATCCATATACTTAATCACAAAAAAATTGACCCTGAATTTCCGTGCAAAACTATATAGTGCACATGCTGTTGATAAGTTTTAATTACCTTTTCAGAAGATAATTGGTCATTAGTTAATTTAATATATTTTGCTAAACTCGTCGTTCATTTTGAAACTGTTAATAAAAACAAATACATGAAATATTATACAACATCAAATGTGGCTTTTATACGGTACTTTTATAATTATGTTGTTTGCTTGTATAGTAACTGGCTACTAACTGGGTACTACTTTGTATAATTTATATCATGATTCCTGTTTACACTGCACCTTTTTTTTATAAGCATCAGGTAAATTTGGCTCAGCCTCAGTTATGCTTAAACATTTTAAGAATCGAGCCTTAATCCATGCTTATAATATGCTTATTATGTCCATGTCAGGTTTGCATAAAAATGGCTTTCTTGTACGTTATACATATATATTACCCTGATTTACTTTGCTTAAGGAATTTCTCAGGCTTGAGGGTATGCTTAGCATATGCTTAAACTTTCAGCCTAATTATGCTTATAAACGTTATGCTTATAAAAGAAAAAAGGTGTAATTGGACACTATATAATTTCAACACTGTACATAAAATAGAAAACATACGCCTTCTCTTTTATTGGCCTCGTTTACATGCAAGTAAACAAATTTGACAGGCTATTGTTATCGACATCATGTCAGGAATATTTTCCAAAAAAGTTAAAATTTTGATTCATTTTAAATATTGAGTTAAATACTTGAGTTATAGTATATCAAACTGCAAACAAATCACATATTAATTACGTGTGGTTTCTTTTAGATCAAGAAAGTATAAAAATATTTTTATACTTTTATGTTTTGACACAAAACATAAATTTATATAATTTATATAAAGCTGGTGTTTACTATGTGCAAAGGCATAAGAGTTACAAGTAAATTTAAAGCCATTTAAGAACCATTAAAGTTATGTTTTAAATTGAAATATAAAATATATAATGATATTATAAAAACCATCAAAAGGACCTTTTGAAAAAATATATTTGTGTCAGATGTGCCAAGGCCCACACTATACAGTTTAAAAATGCAGGGACCAAAATAGTGGTTGTAATGCTTACCGCAGTGACGAAAGAAGAAAAACCAATAAATATAAGACAAAAATGGTAGAAAAAGCACAGCACCACAACTTTATACAAATATTCATGATTTTTACTTAGATATTTGATAGTTTACTTTAGACTAGTTGGATACTGGAAATAACTGGGGAAAAAGGCATATCTTCGCGGTAGCGTGGACCCTGATTTAATATTCAACGTTGAATAACGGACATTTGTTATTGATGGTTTTATATTCCTCCAAGAATTTTAGCAAGGCTTTCTTTCTTAATCGTCGAATCTGACGAGCTTGAGCCACCTGCCGAAGAACTTGGTTGATTGAAACCACCTTTCTTTTTAATGCTCATAGTGAAGCCGTGAAGGGTATCTATAGCTTTCTCCGCCATTTCCCAAGCTTCTCGGTCCATACAGTTGTCATGTAGATAAGCCAGAACTTCGATGATACCAGCCGCCAAAACATCTTGTCTGAAAGAAATAATGTAATTGAGCATTTTTAGTACCATTTCTATTAGGTTCAATACAAGCAATTAAAAACTGAACTACGTATGCACCAGGGAGCAGTGTAATATCAAAAAATAAAATGATGCCCCAAAAGTGTCTAAAAAGGTTCCAAAAATTCATTATTTTTAGGTTTTTTGTTTTCTAATAACCGGTTGTTCGGTTTCGGTTAGGAGCAATTCTCTTGTTACCAAATAAAAAACCTAGGAGCTTTGCAGTACTACGAAGTGTTATACTTTCTGTCATCAACAAAGTATACCCGAAAAGTATCAATTCCTCAAAAAACCTTTCATTTTATCATGGTAGCAGCTAAAAGCGGAGACCGTATTAGTTTTCGTATACGTAGCGTATACTTTTCTACACGCGAGGTGGGCAAATTTTTCAAATTTTTCAAATTTTTTCAAAAATTGCAAGAATTTACTGCTACTGTTTAGAGCTATGTGGCTTTTTTTATAATTTCTCTACTACCATAATTTTAGTTTACGTTTCTTTTAACGCTGCCAAAAGGAAAATGTTTAAAATAAAACAGTCATTTATACGTCAAATTAACATCCATAAACAACGTATAGACGTTCGTTGAAGCGATGTTGTAACAACTTTCGTATGTTTACAGGGCTTACCTATTCTCGCCGTTCTCTAGTGTGGCTAAGATGATTTTGGCGACCACACTTTGTAGGATAGGATCAG
>JAUKWF010000924.1:0-10384 GCA_032356525.1 Eutonina indicans | reverse complement strand
GATGGCAATATTCTTACGATATTCTTAATTTGTTGGCCATTTTCATCATGGACATTCTTATAAAGTGTATTCTTATATAAAAAAAGCATGTATACTGTAGTTATTGACTTTCGATAATTTTATCGTTTCGAAACACTTTTAACTGATTCTATGGCCAAAAGGCACCATCAAATGCATTGCCAACGTGGAACATTCTTAAAATACTTTTTTTCTGTAATACAAATTTCTATCATCACGGAATTTGAATTTAAGAGAGAGTAATTTGGGGCTTATTTATATCGGCCCCTTAGAAAAGGGCGATACCCCGATACAACGTGCAAAGTTTAAAATGGCGGCTGGCTCACAACATTTTCACAGGAGTCACGTTTCCAAGTGGGAATAGTTTTAACACATTTTGGCCCCAATATTTCCAGATACTAGTGGAAAATGGGGGACCTAATGAAGCATCCTCCCTCGAATAAGCTCCGCCCTCAAAATTTTGTTAATTTCAATAATCGCCCGATTGCTTAATCAAAGTTTTACAGTCCATTCATTTCATTCATCCATTCATTCTACAGACGAAATGGAGAGTGGAGAGTTAGAGGACATCACGTATAGAGAGAAGTTTCATCATCCACAAGATCGAATGCGATTCCATGAAATGCAAATTGAAATGGATGAAATGCAAAGGTATGCGTGTAATCACCTTTTCCACTCTAGTAGAGGGATGTTCGTAATCATTGTTCGTGAGCTTCATTAAGTTCCTTCCGCTTTTCTTAATTGTTCGTCGAAACATGTTTTTTGAAAGCTATCATCTATCCGCCAATGTAGAAAATACTTTAGCGTTTATGAAAGCAAGATGAGCATGGCAGTCACATTTAGAAAAAAAATGTTTTATACCAAGTATAATTATTTAATGACATCGAAAGCAATACTGGAATGAATGACAAAGCTGAAGAAAATGATCTCTCATTAATTGAACATCAAGCTTTACAGTAAAGTAAAGTAGGGCTTTGTGGTGTCCAGATCGTCATATAAAAACAAATCTGTGTTATAATACAGTGGATCTTTGGTTGGATACACCCTTTCAAAAATTAAACCCTTATGAAAAGTCTGAATTAATTGATAAGCAACCCTGGAGTACAATAAATCATTTAAGATAAGTAATTTGAACTGTAGATAATAATGTATTTAAGTATAAATTGAAATTTAAGGACCATAGAAGCTCTGAACAACTCACAAAACGAGAAGGAGAAGACAAAACTGGACACTGATCTGGAAGTTCAAAGTTTAAAGTACAAAATGGAACAAGAAGCCGAAGCCAAACTCATGGCCGAACGTTTGTGCAAGCAACTCAAAGACCAGCTCAGTCGCTCCGAAAAGAAACTGATGAAGTAACCCGCTAAATTAATTTTTGAATTGTTTTTAAGGAAACTGTTTTGAACTTCTTATGAAACAAGATCATGGTATAGGTGTAATAAATGTACCTTTTTTCAAATATAAATAAGACTTTGATAAGTAAAGTTATTAAAGAGTATTTGCTAATAGACCCCTTTCTTAGGTAGTTGTTAAACGCCAACTTTTATTATCATATTTGATAATGCTTTTTGGAAATTAAGCCTGTTTGAACGCTGGCAAGAATTGTTGATTCGATAATTGACTTGTGTTCTTTTCAAATATAGGGAGGCCGAATCGAAACAGTCCATGGAACTGGCCAACCGGAAATTACAATCGGAAATGAAGAACAAAGACCAGCACTCCATCAAGCTAGATGCTGATATCAACGAGTTGCAGATACAACTGGAAGCCGAAAAAGACAACAGGATATTGCAGGTATGAAATTGTCAGTTTCAGTATCGGTCGTTCAAGAGAGTGTTTATGCTGAAATTGAGCTGCAAATGATATGTGTGACATTCCATGTGAAAATGAGCGATAACATGAGCATTCACGCGAGCGCTCAAATAAGTGCTTACTTGAGCGATTTGATCGCTCATTATTTAATACTATCATATCGTAGTGTCGCTCAACTGAATGGATTAATCGCTCATTTTTTAACACTTGTGCGAGCGCTTATGTGAGTGCTCAATTGAGATTCCCCTTTTCGCGTGGAATATCACATACTCTCCGTTGGCTTAATCTGATAAGAACTTCTAATTTGTTAACTCATCATTTACACAACATTGTCCGACGGTCTGCACTTATTTGCAGTCGTATTTTACTTGTACTCTTAGTCTGAACTTGGACATTTCTATAATCTTTCGATAAAAAGTTCAGCGCTTTTTTTCTACCAATGGAGCTAGCCAAAACGCTTCGTTTTAAGGATACTGGCCACCCCTTTTTCGTCAAAATTAGTTTTATTGTACCATCGGATACAGTTTTTCTGCTCTTTCCAATGATATGTATATATATGTATACCTAAGATTATTTCTTTCTGACCAGGAGGAGTTGTATCAAGAACAATTGCGTCACAACGAGGCTATTCTAAGAGAAGCACAAAAGACGTCACACAACCACGCTCAGGCTGTCACCAAACTGGAGATGTTGAGTGACGCAAGAAAACAATTTGAGACAAGCACTGAAACGTTGAAAATGGAACTTGCGAAGTCTAAGGTTTGTGTACTATTCGTTATCTCTTGAAACATCGTATTTAAAAATAGCTACGATCTTTTGCGGAAATTATTGAGAAGCAAGCAAATATTTTTCATGTTTTGAAGCCGGGCTAAGGATAACAACCCCATTTTTCATTTTGGAAGCCCGAGGCTAGCTTCAGAATTACCTATCTAGACTGTATTTGGACAAAATAACCACGTCTCATATTGAAACTGTACAAAAGAAATGTTAAAACAATTCGAGTTTAAAAACTCTTTCAAATTACTTGTTTCATAACTTCTGCAAAATATTGTATTTTATAGAACAAAGTGCACTTTTTGGTCTAAACAAACTCTGGGTGCTTTCAAAAGCTGTATATTGTTCAAACCAATTTTCTTCCTAATTTCCTTGTTTTAAAACGATTCTTAAAAGGCCCCCCTAAACGTTTATAAAGTGTGAATCGTATACCGATAATGCATTTTTGTTTTCCATTTTAAGGGTGAGTTAGCAAGATTGGTTTCTCAACTCGACGAAAGACAACTGCAATTAGAAAATGAGAGGAACAACTCTAATGTAAAACTACATGAAAAAATAGCAGAACTTGTAAGTTTACAACCGTGCTTTATTTTATCAGCATAACATGTGTGTGTGTGTGTGTTTACTTTACATAGTGTGTGTAACGCCCCGTGGGCGCTTTTTCGAGATGGTAACTCGAGAGTGGGCGCTTCTTAGAGCATTTACAGTATATAACGAATAGTTCATAATTCAACAGGATAAATATTTTACAACGGGTAAAAAAGTAGGTTTAATGGTAGATTGCTATCCTACGATTCCCTACTTCATGGGTTCAATACTCAGTTTGATGTTTAGTTTTGATAAAATGCTCAAAGCTAAAGGGTTAAGCGTAAATGAAGTTATCTAGGGTAGTTTTAAGAGTAGTAAATAATAACAGATACAGTAAGAAAGCCTTCGGGTCATTTAAGACAAATGTCAAATGTCAAAGGTGCTGACTGAAACTTAAACGTAACTAATTCTTTTACCCTGAATTTAACGAAGCACTTTTGGGAAGATATGACATCAAAATTAGGGATATGCTTTTAAATGTGATCGAAGGAATAGAAGAAAAAAGAAGAGATACTAAAAATGGATGATAATTAAATTTTTATTTTTATGATATCCTGTTTTTTACTTTTTATGACGTATTATACTACGATTTGCAATTAAATTATCATATTTGATTAAATTAAAATTCTAAATTTAGTTTATTTATTTATTTATTTTTATTTTTCGTTCAGGCGGAAGTAGAGAAGAAATTGATGCAAGTTCAATTGCAGTACGAAAATGAACGTGCTAGTCGAGAGAGTATCGAGACGCAACTCGGCACGCAGTTGGAGAACGAAACGAACGTCCGTAAGCAACTCGAAGTTGAGGTACTAAACCCCCTCTTGCTTGCCTTCCCATTTATCATTACTGAAGCAATTTGTAAACCTTCAATTTTCTTCAGTTTTTTAAAAAATGTCTCTTCAATCTCTCCTTCAATCTCGTCCAGAAGTGATATTTTCTCCTCAAACTAGTTTGTGTGTTTTCTGGGTTGAGTTCATTATTTGGTCTTTTAGACCCATAGAATACACAACGATCAGGGCGTGTATATGTTACATAACATTTCAGTAATGAGGGAGAGTCAATGCTGATTTTTTTAAAGATAAAGGTAGTCTCGACACTATTTTAGTCAAGTGAAATTGGCAATAAAATAATTTCAAACTATGGGACCAAAAAAATAAATCTGTAATAGATTATGGGAGCAAAATGAGAATTATTGTCAATGGAAAAAATTGCCCCTTACGAATTTGCGAGTTTTTTCCACCATATTGTTTTAAAAAAATCTCGTATGTGAAAAAAAATGAAAATGAAAATTAAGAAAAGGAAGAAGGAAATTGTGAAACAGATGGTTGTACTATATTTCTCTTCTTCTTCTTCTTTCTTATTTTATTCTTCTACTACTTTCCGTTGTGTGACCATACGTTGTTTGTTCCCGTTTCTCTTACATCCCATCATCCATACATAATGTCTGCTCATTCATATCCATCAAATGTTGCGTTTTTGTTTTGTCTTCTCTATTGTCCCTTGTTAATAAAAAAAGTATTACCAATAGTTTCTATTTGACCACGACCTTTTTCGTTTAGTTTAACTTTTCTTGGTATTTCATGTTTTTTGATTTGACTATTCATCAAAGTGATCTACGCCACATTTATTCGTGGCTATGAAATTCCCGTTCCTTGGTTGACCACGACCTAATACATTTAGTTCAACTTTTCTTGGTATCATGTTTTTTGATTTGACTTTTCATCAAGTAATCCACGCCACATTTATTTGTGGCTATGAAATTCCCGTTCCTTGGTTGACCACGACCTAATACATTTAGTTCAACTTTTCTTGGTATTTCATGTTTTTTTACTTTTCGTCAAATTGGTCCACGCCACATTTATTCGTGGCTATGAAATTCCCGTTCCTTGGTTGACCACGACCTAATACATTTAGTTTAAATTTTCTTGGTATTTCTTCATGTTGTTTGACTTTTTACTTTTTCATCCAATTAATTTTGTGTGATCCGCGCCACATTTATGTGTGACGGTGAAATTCCAATTCCTTTATTGACCACGACCTCATACATTTAATTCAACTTTTTTTGGTATTTCATGTTTTTTTACTTTTTACTTTTTCATCCAATTAATGTTGTGTGATCCACGCCACATTTATATGTGATTGAATTTGTACTTTTTACTAATCCATCTAATCAATGTAAGGGGTAAACGAGTTTTTGGTAGCAAACGTTATTCGAAATAACGAGCTTCGTACCAAAACCAAATTCATAAAATTATAAGTTCCCCAGTCATTATCTTTGTAATCTTATATATATTTTCTTCGACTTTACTGCATCCTTTCAAAAAAAAAAAATCAGTTGAAACATTAAAAATAAAATTCTCTCTCCCTGATTAACAGACACTGTGTAAAAGCGTCGAACACTCCAATTAATTAGTAATACAATTTGCATTTGTTGGTAAAACTCGATCATATAAACTTTCTTTAAAAGCGGTCACCGTTCGCTAATTAGCCGGTATTGCACCAATGATGTCCGCTGATTAAAGAGAATATTGTATATAAAGATAGATCAGTTCCCCCCACTCGTTGTCTTCAACATTTTCAACCCTTATTATTTCCATATAGACTGCATCCTTGAAAAATCGATTGGAACATTCGAATCGTGAGATCGATCGGTTAGGTAGCAAGACGTCTAAGTATGACAAAGACTCAAAGAGCGACAAGGAGACGTACATCATAGAGAAATTTCAACTTGAGAAAGATCTCACCTTGACACAGACCCTGCTGAAGGTACTAGTTTTTCTTTATAGATTTGATATTTCTTTAGTTCGGTTCTGTTGAATCCAGCAAATCTCTCCACACTCATCAAAGAAAATAAAGTTATAGAATTTGAAAAACTGAAATATAGTTGTAAACATACAATATGTGTCGCAATACTTTGGATGATATTGAAATCTATCGTCAAAAATGTTGTGACATTCATATTAGAATATAGAAAATTTGGGTTACTTTCTACCAAATCATTCATCGCAAATAAAGAGTGAAATTAGTCCCGGTAATATCTTAAATTTGTTAAATTTGTGTGTAACATGTTTTGCTTTGTTTTCAGAATACTGAAGAGAAGGTGGAATGGTTAGAAGAAGAATTAAAGTCGGCTAAAGGAGAGGTACGAAAGCTATTGATATTGTATATCCTTAGCAAAAATTCTAGATTCCATACTATGCTATAGCCATGATGAATTTGGTTCTGAATTCAATGTAATTACTTGTGAATTTCCAAGTATTTTTACGGCCATTGAAAATTTTCATACAAGTTTTAAATAATTGTTGAAAAGAACTTATTATAGGGTGATTTTCAGCAACAAATTTTTAAAAATTCTAAGCTAATTTTCAACACAGTTTTTTCTTATTAAACTAATAGGATTGGTTTTCTACCAGTGTAATTATAGGATTCTTACGTTTTGCATTGCAGCAGAATTCTAGAAGAGCGTTCAAAACTTAACATTCAGTTCGTTGAACAGTGTGAGGATTCGTACTCAATTTACTTATATATTACTTGTATTTTCTACAGCTTCAGCACACTGGCAGAGCATTAGCAGAACACAAAGACGAAGCATTTGGTGCTCAACGAAACCACCATGAAACTAGGGATACGTTGAGAAGATTGGAAGACGATCTTCGAAATCAACAGGTATTTATTCACCACTCATTCATTTGAATCCTTGAATGTCGAAAAAGTGAATATACAATAAGTCGATTCCCGGGATGATGTATCACAATCACAAGAATATTATGATTTTAAGTTTTGCAAAGAATCGAAGATAAGATAAGATGTAATTTATTAACCAGAAAAGGAAGGAGACCATTTCAATAGCAAAAGCTAATAAAAGAAGAAGGGACTAATCACTCCACACGCAAGAGAAGGTCCAATTTTTACTCCCCGGCCGTATTATTTTCTATGAAAGTGAAAATATTGGCTTTATACATATATTATATCAGCTTCAACACAACACATATGTGAGCTAACTGACTAATTTCTTTTTTAAGCTCATATCAGCAAAAATGGAAAGTCAACTGGAATCTTCTCGTGAAAAGTAAGTTTCTCTTGAAATCGTAATAACACCGTGAATAATTGTTTTGAAAAATTTCGCGTTTATTGTTTTTCGCGATCAGGATTATCGTCATTCCTTTTTTTTTCTTAAGAAAAAATATTGATTTATTATCATGTCATTTCTTGATCCTTCTAAACAAAAATGAAAAATCAATCCGACGCGACGCGATCCGACGATTTTGCGTGTTTTTTCGAGATTAAACTCGCTAAAACACTAAAATTTCTCCGATTAAAGTAAAATAAACGTACTTGACACAATGTGAAAAGTGTAGTGAAACATTTTAGAATTGAGATAAAACTTAATTTAATCATCGTTTTTATTCTCGTAGTGATTCTACCAACTTATTATTTGCTGAAATATCATTTTCTCTGATTGAATCATAGGTCTGTTTTCCTGGGAGAAGAGAATGCAAAGCTACAACGAGAAATGGACAAGACGAAAGAAATTCTTACAACAAAGGAAAGAGAATTGGCTGACAAAAACGTATGTTTCACCAGACTTGTGGTTAAATAACAGTACAAATCCCTGGACCATGCTGTTGATATTGATTGGGCCTCATTTAATTGTATTAAGCCGGTTTTCCCATTTTTTTCCAATAGCTTAAAACTTTCATACGAAAAAGTCGCGGAAATTAACAGCCAATCTGATTGGTTTATTTAGTAACATATACAAAACAATTCAAGCGCTACAATCAAAACAAACTGCACACAATTTGTACCACGAGGAGTATAAAAACCGCTAGCGGAAAGCATGCTTTAGGAAGTCCACCATTTAAGACAATTTTACGAAATCATAAACCCCTAGAATGGCTAGAACAGGCTAATTGATGACACTTATTGAAGACAATTTCTGGATATATAAATATATGAGAGAAAAAATAACGAATTTTCGTACTATGATAAGATGTTTCTTTTCTCTCTTTTTAAATACGGCGCTTTGAATATTTCGTTGTATCATTGCATCGACGTTGAAATAATGTCCTGTAACAATGACTTAAAAATTTGATATGCTATAGTGAATTTCACGACTTCTTTGAATTTCATCATTTTATTTTTCAGGAAAAACTGATGACGTCCTTGACAAATGTGAAAGACAAATCTCAACAGGTTTCTTAATAATTCTTATTCCATTCATTATGCTTCTCTTTCTTCAATATACTTTCCAGTCGGGCTGTGATTTTATTTTCGGAAACTTCCTTCCTGATATTGTGATTGTATTGGGGATGGCATGTGTGGGATGGGATATTCGCATCTGTGAATGACGAAAAATTGTCAGATGTTCTTCTACGTCTGTTTCTAACCAGCCAACCGCTGCAATGTACATCTATTCTTTTTTTAACGTCTTTTCAACGTTTTTAATATTATTTTACCGGCTTGGTTTTTGTTTAAATTTCTATTACACATACATATATGAATTATTTATTTCATGCACATGACATACCCTTAGCAGTCAAGCTAACCCACCCCACCCCTAGAATTATGCTCGATTTTTTTTCCTTATTTAGTATTTTGAATTTCCTTTTGTTATGCGTGCATGAGGGCGTGAACTATTTTTGTACGTCTGTTTTTGTAAAAAGTCATGAGGAAATAATCTAGCAAAAGTTTCTTTTAAATTTTTAGCATAGTCCGTACCAGTGAGTAATTTTACTAATTTTACTAATTTTACTAATTTGGGTCAATTTTGACTAGCACTGTCATCTATCTATTGATTGTAAAAACTAAGTGAATTGTTTTTGTTTTGTTTTTAGTAAAGGGAGTTTGGGGAAATAACAAAATGAGCCTGAAAATACATATCGTTTTAGACCAATTAAGATTAAATAAATAAATTTGTTATAATTCGGGGATTGAAGAAGATTTCAAAGGACAGATCATTTTAGAGCCTTTTAAAATGTCACATTTTCAACTATGTTTTGGCCTCAGGGTGGTATTATATTTAATGTGATACACAATACACACTAGAATTACTTTCTTTGTCATGTATCTATGAGGGTATTGTCATTTTCATCACTCGTGCAAAATGTATTATGACGAGGTTAAAAAGAGAAAAATTCATTATTGAACCTGTATTGAACCGTGTACGATTTATTAAGTATTTTCACATGCACTTATGGCACTCTTTCTATTTTTCTCCTCAACTACGCACTTGACGATACGCACAGGAAAAGACAGAATTATTATTGCAGCACGAACAGAACAAATTACTACTTGATAAGTTTGAAAGCCAACTTGAACGCAAGGAAGACCTGCTTAGAGAAAACGACGACACTATTAGAAAACTTAAGCAGGTAACCCATTTAACCACCCTCCATTTCCGCCCCCAACCCGCCCTTTATCCTTGCCCTAAGTCCCAAGTTCAATATCTCCGTTCCTACAGAAGGAAAGGTCACCATGTAAGTGACCGCAAAATGTTACATCAAAATTGACAATAAACTCAGTTCATATTCTTCATTACCAGTCAGCTTACTCTGATTAAAAGTTTTTGACAGAACAAATATAAAAAATTTGGATTTGGCACATGGGATTGGTTTTAGCTTTACGTTACTACACACATTTTCAAATGCACTATTACATATTTATTTACAATACACACATATACATACCCATTTTCGTTTCCTGATTACAACTCGCAACACTAACGCCCCCTGTTATTACACGATGACTTTATTTATGTACTTAGAATTAGGAAAAATTGGGATATAATTTGAAACAATTTCCCTTGTCATATTTGAAAAAGGTATGAGCTATATTTAGATATCAAGCAAGACTGAAACTGAAATAAATGTGAGTTTAAAATTACTGGAATCCCAATTTCAATTTTGAGTGGTCGACCTGTATAGATTGGACGAACTTATTTGGTGAAGATTTCCTATTATTGATAACATTGACTTTCAGGAGCTGCAAGAAACAAGGACAGGTTTTGAAAACACGAAAATTGAAAATGATGTTTTGAAGAAAGTAAGTATACTTTTGCTTAATGTTTTCTTACAAGTGAACCAACTACTTTAAGGGCAGAAACTTTCGCGGGCATTAACTTTCGCGGGCATTAACTTTCGCGTGTCAAAAAAAACGCGAAATATTTGACAAAAACTTTCGCGTTTGGCGATTT
>JAUKWF010000923.1:0-10385 GCA_032356525.1 Eutonina indicans | reverse complement strand
ATTATTCTAGGTAAAATTGCGAACGCGCTGAGTTTAATCAAGAGACACGAGGTTTTCCCGTCTGGCCGCTTGGTCGACCGAGTTGAAGCCGCGCGTTCTTTCACGGCTGCCCCGCAATATCCTCCTCAACATACCATGCAACAATTTGGTGGTCTGCCGTCACTCACAGCAATGATGTAGCAGAAGATGTCGTCCTGACGTACATGTGACATTTTTAACGTTGTATGGACGTTGTATGTACGTTGTATGGACGTTGAAATGACCGTCTTGTCTAACTAGGTTGTACTTTAATCGTAGAAACGCGATTTTAGGCCTTTTTCGCCAAAGTTTATCCCGCAAAAAAATTGAAATGGTTTATTCACGAAAGTTCATCTCGCGAAATTTTCCTAATTTTTCAATATCTACATTTTCTTTATTCGCGAAATTTTATATCGAGTTTTGCACCTCGCGAAAGTTTCTACGATTAAAGTAGGTTGTTTTCGTATTGTAAATAGAATTTTAATAAAGACATTATTTCATAAGTGAAATCGCCCAATTTAACTTTGTTGACTAAGTGTCAGTCCTGTCAATTCCCGATAAAATACATATTTTCTGATGTGCTAGAAGAATAAGGGACTCCTGACTAGTTGTTTACCAAAGTTTTTTCCATCACTAGTTTTTTTTGCATCTTTAAAAATTAAAATTGGGAAAGTTTTCAATTTTCACAGATGTATATTTTACTTTTGTTATTTTATAAGTAAATACATCTTAAATTTGGTAAATGATTCTTCATTTATTTGTTGTGTTATGTCTCACAAAAGTTATACGAGTGTATGAAAAGACCTTCATTTCATCCTCCTAAATTTCCTTCGGTACTTCATTTCAGACCTATACAGATTTCAACGTCAGGGGTGGATTGAGGCCCCTGTTCACGCTGCTCAAGTAAGGGTGAAATTGAGAGTGAAGTGTTAATGATAGCTATTTTTTATGTTATCGGAGATAAATAAAATACATCACTTATTTGAACAGGGGTAAAATTAAATTCTGTATCCGCCATATTGATTGTCCTATGCAGACTTTGTTTATACGCGGATATGGTTATCGTTATTTTATTGATTTCTTTTCCCACCTCAATAGTAAATACTGTTAGTGACACTTTTCTATGTTTTATGTTTTTGGAAACTTGAAAAATTAAAGATTGAATATTCTTGATTTTCCTTGGTCCTTGGCTTTTAAAAATAATTCAGGTTTGGATCCAGTTCCCTGCTTATGCGGCTCAAAACTAATGTTATCGCTAAGATAATGTATCACTTTTAGATTTGAGTACCTGGGTGCCCGCCCTTGGAATAAATAGTTGTAACAAAATCTCGAAACTAAAACGAAACAAACACTTATCAGTGGCGGATACAGCACTACTATGGACACAGGAGAAGTGTAAATTTGACAATTTTGTAAAGGTATTTTAATTACTGTCTACACTTCTCCTGTATGTTGAGAAGTAGTACAGATTTGCCACTGCGTATTCGTTATCAGATCTGATAACTTCGCGTGATCTAAAAAGTGTTACAGTTACTCTTTCTATTTTTGTTCTGATAATTCAATTTGGTTTATACAATATCAGTGTATGTTTGTCACATGAGTGGGATGACACAGTTCAATTGTGTAACTCAATTACATCAACGATTTTATTTTTTGAAAAGTAAAAGATTTCATGATGTAACTGACAGTTGTTGTCCCACAAAATAGTTGTCCCATTCTCTCCATTTTCTTTGCCTTCCTTACCTACAATCCGGGAATTTAATTCTTGAGAAAAACAAATTTGAAATTGACCCCCTTCCCCCCAATACTCAATGTTGATGTGCTAGTGCGATTTACGTCATTTTTTGGGGTTTATTTGCTTTCTTAACATTGATTAAAGGGGGGAGGGGGAAATTTCAAAAATTTCAATTTTCGTCAAGATTAAATTCCCGGGTTGTACCTCAAGTACAGTGGAATCTCTCGATTTCGACTACTCTATTATATCTTGACCTCCTCATTTATTGTCTACTATCTCGAACTAAAAGCTTGGGCATTAGTACACTAATCTCAAAGCTATTTTTATCTCTCTATCTTGAACAAATGTTTTAGTCTCTTGCGAGTTTTAGCATTTTGGCGGGAAAAAATTTTGTCGGAATTTAATTTGGCGGATGGCTAAAAAACCTAAATTTGGCCGGGATTTAATTTGGCAGATGGAGAAGAAAACTAATTTTGGCGGGAATTTAATTTGGTGGATTTTAAAAACTGTTTAATAATTGCTTTTTACACTGCAACAATGGTGTCCGTGTTTGATAAAGAGACCTAATTTTATAATGTATCAATCTAAAAACTTGACATTTAATAAAACATTATTAAATTATCCGTTTATACAATTTGGCTTTGCTTGAACCGAAGTGTTTACCAGTTTTATTTCTATTTTCGTTCTGCTTATTATTTATACAACATAAAAGAAAAGTTTGTCACTTTATACATTGTGTGAGATGACACGATTCAATTGTGTAACTCAATTACATCAACGATTTTATCTTACGAAAAGTAATAGATTTTACTAAAATGTAACTGACCAGGATGATGTTATTGTCTGTCCGTAAAATAGTGTCCGATTTTATAAAGGGTTTGTTAGTTCCCTCTCTAAAAAGCGGACCAGGAGATGAAAACAGATATCCGTGTAAAAATCCGCTTTGCTCAAAATAGTTGCAATCTGTTATCTACAAACTTTGCATGCAAGTGCAATTTTCACTTTCCCAATGTCTGATTTTTTTAATTGAAAGCTGTGTTATCTTTTGCACTTTCTGTAGATCTGAACATAAAGCAGGTACACGCTTTTTTTTTTATAAGAATACACTTTGAAAATGGCCAAAAAATTAAGAATATCGTAAGAATATTGCCATCATATAAATGTTCTTTTCAAATGCATCTAAAACCTTCTCGAGCTGGCTGATTTAGCTGACCTATTTTATTTTATCTTCCTTATAGCTGTTCCTTTCCACATCTTTTTACATACATAACCATGCATATTTATGCATACACATAAGAAAGTCTTCTGTTTTTACATTACTTTTCGATGATTTTGAGACTGACTGGTAAAATCTAAAAATTAACCTTAAGAATAATGTTAAGAATATTTATTATATGATGATTTCGACCAAAAAGTTAAGAATATCCATGATGAAATGGATTTACACCATTCTTATAAAAAAAAGCGTGTAACTGTAAATATCAACCCATTTATTCGATGATCGTAGTGTCGCGTACGTTGGCTGTACCAGTCCCGTACGGCATGGATATCACTTTTATCGAAATACTTCGCATACCTTCTTTACGTTGAAAAAGGCTATACGTGGCGTAATACATTCAGTAGGTTAGGTAACAAGTTAATAGCATGGTTAACGGAGCTGGAAATGCTGGAAAAGTGCCCTTTCTTAAAAAATAGGTATCTTGGAAGCAAACAGTTCTTACGGCTATCTGGCTGGCACTGTCGTGCACTGCTTCTGGAAGCCGTGTACAGTTACGGTTTAAGTATTTAATTATTCCATTATCCTGACATTGTGTTAAACAATTCTTTATCACAAAAAAATGATTATACAGGGTATAAAAAAGATTAGAATTTTTAACTCAGTGAAACAATATTTTAAACTAAAATTTACTTTTTATATTCAAATATATCAAATATATTGACAATAAATAAATTTGAATAATAATAAAGTTTAATCATAAATTCGAGAGAGGTTTAACCGTTTAACATAAACTTTTTTGATAAACCCTGTTGATGCAAAATATTTTAAAGTTGCATACTTTTTTTCTTTGATCATGATTTTAGCACGTGTTATATTATAGACCACAAGAAATTATATCTTGAAAAACGATTGATATCAGTTCATCTCTCTTTTATTAACTGTGGTTTTGAGGCAGGTAGATGCATGTACCAAACCCTTCTTTAAACTCTTTAGATTTTTTTGCTCTTTCTTATAAAAACTGATTATTTGACATGGCAAAACTACGGTGACATAACCCGCGTTTTATTCCCGAACTTTTTTTTATTACTCAGGAACGCTTTCCGAACCTTTTTATTACTCGGGAACCCTTCATGAACTTTTATAGGAGAAATTTTACCCAAAATGCATTTTTCATGCTAATTTTACCCAGAATTCATTTGTGTAACTAAAATAATATAATTTGACTTCATAATTAAAGTTGTATGTGAACTTAATACCACACCAGAATAAACTTAGTGACATGCATCATATATATTATTCAGTTATCCCTGAAATTCGCTTCAAGATTTATCTTCTTTCGTCAAACCCTTACAAGGATTAACAGATAACAACTATTTGGAGAAACTTTGGTTTATTCTGGTGTCAATCAATTGATGCGCAGAAGATGATGCCATGCAGAATCATCACGAAATTCGATTTCCTGCATTTCATTGAAGGAAATCCCACTTCATCATTCGCAATTTTGAAATAATTCGTGCGTGAATGCAAGAAGTAAACAAATAATTGCATTCTGGGTTAAATTTCCTTTTTAGATCGTCAAAAAGTTGTGGAAGCATTCCCGTTAGAAGTTAGAAAAAAGTGTTACCGTGTTTATAATACGGACATCTCTATAAGACGGACAATTTACTTGGAACGGATAGTTAGATCTTAACAAATCTCTATGATAAAACAGACACCTCTATAATGCGGAGGATAAACATACTTTGCACTAATAGTGTCCTCTTTAGAGAGAATCCACTGTACAAAGTTAGTTTGAACAGACTTCTAGCTTTGAGCTACATTTATTTTGCTGCTACTTCTTTCAACTATCTTGATTTTTGTAAAATATGATAGTTTTCTCTTTTCTTTGGGTGATGAACCTTTTAGATCCTCGCCTGAATAGCTAAAATTTCTTACATTTTATATTAGCCCCCTGTGCATTGAAATTATTTTTTATTGTCCAAATTTGATTTTAAACAAACGATACAATCCTAGTCTTTGTTTTAAAAAGCTGAGTTTGGTAACGATAAAAATTCAGTTTCGCCGAAAATAATGGAACTGTAATGGAAATGTTAAGAAGTTTGCGTTCACTTCTATTTTTTATTTACACTGTAGTTTCTTATATGGTGATCTCACCTGTGTTTGTAAGAGTGATACATAGTCCAGTGAGCAGACAGACATCTAACTTTAACTATGTTTTACTAAACTCCTTACAAACGTTCCATAGATAAATGTTAGATCCTTCGACAGGATGATTTATGCCGGCTGGGTGCCCACAAAGTTTATGTTATAGATCCTAAAACAACTCCATAAATGAAGTGTTAAAAACAACTTCATAACTAGAGGAGAGGTTTATTAATTGTAAAACAGAAAAAAAAACAAAGAAAAAAAGTATACATGGCTGTCTACCCGCCATTTCCCAGCTGATACCAAGGTACTTTTCAATGTCTAACCCAATGTCTCATAGCTGTACTTATACAGCTCAAAGACGTTTTTATAACGTTCAATTAGCTCTTCAGGTATACATGACGCCATTATGGAAACCAGCGCATAATATTTTGTGAGTGTGCGTCAATATTATTTGAAAAACAAATCTAAAACCGTGATTGATATTTTATCAACTAATTTATCAAGAGGCTGTTGACAGATCTCCTTAATGAAGTGCAATGGATCGATGGATGGCGGGTGTCAACCTCAAGGTGGAAGACAAAAACATAGTACTTGACTTTTGTTTGATAGTCCGGGTTGTAATATTATAGTAGTTAATTATAATTAAAAATTGTGTCTTTTGTACAATCATTTTGTTTGTCCGGTTTTGAGGATCCTTTATTTTTTTGTAACATAAACATCATATAATTACAACTTTTAGGTTGTACCAACAAGATATATCTCAGATGGGCGGAACTATAATTTTATTTTTAAGTGAAGAAAATATTAGAAAATGTTCATTAAATTTTAAAATATGGGCGTTAACTTGCTGAAAGGGTGTCAGATATACGTATACAATTTGAAAAAAAATAGACATTTTTTATACTTTTTCTCATGAAGCAAAATGTAATTTTACTGTTCATAAACTAAGGTGAATATTTCTCTTCAGTTGAACACCCTAGATCCGCCCCTGTATCTAATGAATTATTGTCAAAACGGATTTTGGTGAATAATCATCTGAAAGTAATTTATGACCAGCTGTCCTGAAAAATCATGTAGGGATGTAAACCTCAGGGACGGATCCACAGGTAGTTCGCATACAGTTACAAACCTGGAGAAGTTGCTTTTCATCAACCATAGATGAGATGATTTTGATATTATTTCACTGGCTCATTTTTATGATTTTTTGTTTTTGCAAAGCCTCAATTTTTTGTTGGATCCACCGCTTCTGAACCTATACAAAAATTAACACTATGACCCAGTTTGTTTAGTAAAATAAGGTAGATGGCACATATTTTTCTTGGACTATTGAGGATATGAGTGGACACTATTTCAACGCTAAAACGACATTGTGTGTTTGCCGAATGGGTTAAAAATGAAAAATTCCATAGTCTGTCTAGCATCATATCACTTAGAAAAATCACATAATATCAAAAACTTATCTACATCAGCAAAACTTGAAATGTCACCACATCTTTGTCAACCCTTTTTTTCTCTCCAGAGATAACGCAACAAACAAAAACATTTTTTTGCGGTTTCAAATTGTAGACGTTAGATAGGTGATTCCGTTTCTAAAAAGTTCAAAATCGGGAAATTTCTTGCCAGCCAGATTAACTAACTTCAGGTGGGTATAGCCCAGAAAAATATTGTTAAGAGTAATGTTCTTAAGCATATTCTTTAATTTGGCAAGATATCCTTGATTCAAGTGTTTAGTAATATATTTTTTAATAGTTACCGTGAGTTATTGAACTTGACTTCCAACATGTACTGGAATAATTTCGTCACGTTGCCTTCCATAGAAAACTTTGGATGTTTTTTGAGAATCTCTGTGTTAAACTTCAAATTTTGCTTTGGTTTCAATTGGGCCAACACTCCGAAAATAATACAAATTTTTATAGCTACATTGATATACATAGTCTCTACTAGATCACTAACCTCAACAACTAACCTTTTTTCTCTTTTTTTCTTCTGGAATTTCATTGAAAATGAATTACTGAAAATATTTACAAGCAAAATGCAGGAAGTAGTAGCCTGTTAACTTTTTCTATACGACGGTAGATTCTGATTGCTAAAAAACTTCGTTCTACTTTTTGTAAAAGTTTGAGCGGCCATACCTCTTCACAGAACAGTCGGAAGTAGGTCATGTTTGGGTCTATTTAAAAGCTCTTTTTAAAAATTCTAAATGGAACGATCTCTAGCCTAGTAGTACTGAAAGAGTTAAACTGAAATTGGAAGATAAACATTGATTCCGTAAAATGTGGAAGATAAATGTTGAAGCGTGAAATTAGTCAACGACCTACTTCTGCAAAGAGGTGGACTTAGACATGCACAGCAATATTTAAGGAAGAGGGTAAGTTATGATTAAGAACTCATTAACTCTATCAATTCCTACAGTTAAAGAACATTTTAATCCTTGTTCACTCGCCTCCGCAAATTTTTTTTCCGTAAACGGACCAAGACCTGATTTATAACGGCCCAACACCTTTTTCGTATTTTACCGCGGTAGCGGACCAAGTAGACCTGAAACTAACGGACCAAGATCTCATTTTTATATCGTTATCTGTCGCGTTACCGCGTTTACCTGATATTTTATACGTCTTTTAAGTCCTCCTGTATTCTACACTGTGATGATATTGATCAGTCGGTCGTTGAAAGTATGTTAATAACATTACTCTTCTTGGCTAATAAAAATTCTTATAAAACCTTTAACCCTTTAACTCAAAAAAACATTGACACTTATATTCACAAGAAAACAATATATTATCAATCTCTTTCGATCATCAAATATTTTAATTGATAGAATTTTGGTTGACATTATTTCTCCAGATAATTTTTAGGAATAAATGCAAAATTAAAGAGACAAAACCAATAGCACAAATATCTAAATGAAACGGTAATTTTATTGATAACAGAAATCAGAGGCGGATGAAGAAACAAAAGAAAATTTCACGAGGAGGGGGGGTAAGGGCGCATCCATACATTTTTTTCAAATTTTCAGATCCAGCTGAAAACTGAGGTGAGGGTTCGCAAAATCAACAAGTCATCAAAATAATCAAATATATGAAGTTTTCAGCATTAATATATCATAGAAAAGTGTGTTTTCTATTTCTGAACGTTCGCAGTTGCGAACCTTGCGAGCCTCTGGATCTGCCTCTCCTCTTCCCCTGAAATCTTAGTCCATATCTAGATCCGCCTACGGGCATAATTGAATTTCAAACTTAGAAGCAAAAAATATTTTCCTTTCAAATGAATAAGAAAATATAAAAAAATAAAAAAATATTAGACGCATAGACTTTTGTAGCTCAATTATTTGGGAGAGCTATTTGAATTTGATTTTTTCCACGAGCTAACTGCGTAGCGGCATCCCAGATGTTATCAGGGAAAATATATATTGTTGTCAAAACATTGCAAAATAATTTCCGTTATGCTATTCATTTTTTTATCAGTGATTCAATTATTTTTTTATCAAACCTAATAATATCTAAATAAAAATTACTTACAAAATCCCTATCAGAAAATGGCAAAATGGGCCGCTATATGGTGATGACGAAATCCCTTTATTGAATGCGAGTCAATTGATTCCATTAAATTTAATTAATATTGGCCGCTACAGCATATACAAAGGGTTGCAGTGTCTATTTAAATATATTTTATCAGAATAAATGGATGCATTGCTGGCTATGGGCCAATACAATGCGCGGTGATGACGAACACGTGCTTCATTGTATGCATGCAACTCTATCATAATTTTGTTGAAATCAAATTAATATTGGCCTATGGTTTTCTGTGTTTATAAATATACTATTTTAATATATTTTATCAGCTATTTGCTATTTTCTCCAATTGGCACAATATGGGCCAATATGGCGATATATGATGAAAGAGTGCTCTATTGCGACTCATTTAAATTAAATTTAATTAATTAATATCGGGCTATGGTATTATTGTTGTCTCTAAAGGACCAGTGACCAGTATGTTTAAAAATATATTTCTTCAATTATATATATCATATTTTGGTTTTGGATATTTTTTCTTTTATTTCTATTTTCTTCGATGGGCACAAAAAGGTGACGATAAAAGCGCCCCGCTGCGATTCAATTAACTTTTATCAAATCTAATTAGTATCGCCCAAATGGTATACAAATGTCTTCCAAAGGGGCAATACTATTCTGATTATCTTATCAAAAATTAAGGTTGGGTATTTAAACTTATTGCGACATTTGTTACCTAAATACAATATATATATATATTAAGTTAGTGGCTATATTTTTATTCTTATGCAATCTCCAACGTAAAAAATGAACAAATACGATGACAAAAAGTAAAAAAAAACTGTCAACAATTGTACATTATATGATTCGAATGACATGATCTAGGCACGTACAGTACGCCAATAGAAGAAGTTCGGTGCTGAATTTAGGGTTTTGTAGGAAGGAGTTGAATTTAGTTTATAAACTGAAGGTATTTTGAATGTTTAACGAAAAAAGTAAAATGTACTCAATTAACCCCTCCCCCTGCTTCCCGAAACCCCTTCCCCTGCTTCGTAAAGATAATAATCTGGTGTAATTACGAGACGTGATGAGTAGATTGAGTGCAGTTCATCACCAAACTCATTCAAAATTCACTCTGAGGTAGTGCTTTTTAAAGAAAACGGCATACAGCATTAGGCGCCGTTTCATGAAAATTATACTAATCCAAGACAGATACTTCTTCTTTTTTCTATTTTTACTTTTGCTTGCTCACTGAGTGCAAGTTAACCGTCGGAATCATAAAAAAAAGCGATTAGCCAAAATAGTGGTCTACTCGACTGTTACAGAGGCGGATCCATATACACATATGCTTATCAAATTTTATCGATTTCTTTCCTCTAATTTAAAATGAAGATGAAGTTCCACTTTAGAAAGATACTTAATCTAGACTTGTCTTTAAAGAAGTAACTATTTGTAACTATCTTAACTTTTAATTTTAATTGAAAATTTGGAAATGAGGCTGGGATTATGCTTATAAGTAAATTTTTGATTTGTATGCTTATAAGCGTTATGCTTATAAAAAAAAAAACGTGAATAACTAAAATTATTTCCGTATGTTTTTCTATGACGTTTGATTTGATCAATACAATTAAACTCTGTCAAAACGCAACCGTTTTTTTCTACTTCTGCATTTTGATGTCAAAAAAAACACAGGTTGCTTAACAACTTAATCATTACAACCTCAATTTCATCATGAAATTATCAAATATATGAATAT
>JAUKWF010000922.1:0-10387 GCA_032356525.1 Eutonina indicans | reverse complement strand
TTAAGAAAATAAAAATTCGTGATACAGGAACTTGAAATACGTTATAAGAAACAATGAAAAAACCCCTGTTGAATTAATAATTTTCTTATAAAAAAAATACAACAAGAAAGAACATTTGTTTTATAAACTTCTACCATCGCTAGAAAATAAAAAAATAAATTTGAAGTTTAAAAAATTAATAATGGTTTTTAAAAATTATATCAAAACCCCCAATGTGTCCTTAAACTGATACAATCAATGACCGATCCACCTTTACTGGTCTACTAGATAATGACAAAGAACTAATAACTAATAAAAAGGTTAAAACTAACGTAAAACTTTACGTATAAGTACTAGCACACAAAAAAGTCTTGGTCTTGAGCATTCTTATCCATCCTAGTTGTGTTACCCTAGCAAATTAGAGTTATATTATTTATTTTAAAATGTTTAAACTGATATAATGACTAATTATACGAAGCTAAATTTTTATCTTAGTCAACATATTTGTAAAAAAATTACTTGTCGTTATTTGTATTCCTTTATTTAAAAAAATTATTTTCAAAAGACGTTTTAAAAGCAATAAAAAAGTAAAAGTAAATAAACGACAATTTAATTTACCTGTGCTTTTCTGGTGTGTAATTTCTTTGTTGAGCTGTCTTGAGAAACTTTGGAGTTAACTGGTAGCATGGGTCCTGGTTCAGGAAGGTAGTCATCAAATGATGGTACATTGTCAAATAATTGTCTCGATGAAAATGTTGAACTGGCATACTGAGGAATCAAAGAACCTGGGAAATCAAGAAAAAGTTGCGAATTGAAAAGTAAACTTTGTCCGCGGAAACGTTAAGAGGAAAATAGACTGATATTAAAACTGTATCACCAAGCGATTTGAAGTAAATAAACTTTGACCGATCACGACAATCTGTTTTTGCATCGGCTATTTAACCGGTAAAAATACTTATATACTGGTCATTCACCGATCAAAATAAAAACAACCCGAAACAAATAACCAATGAACACTTTTATTTAATTTTCCGGCCGGTTCCTGATTAATCAAAACCTATGTATGTGCACTTCAAATCGCTTGGAAAGTCACATTTTTGAAATGCTAACGTCTTCAATACAATAGAAAATAAAGTAAAATTACTTGAAGAGTTTTTACTGGAACTCTCCGTCTGATAATCCAAAAATTCGTGTGGTACTATCAAATTGTTTTCCTTGAGCCAATTCTTATCTAAAAATCGGTCAAGCCTCGAAGGCACTAGAAATAAAAGACAAAAAAACAATCAAAATATGCGTACAATTTTTAAAGATTTTAAAGTAACAAGCAAGAATAAGAAAAGACAAATTCATGATTCAGTCAGAAATTATTAACAGAAAAATAACAGGCCATGTCTAAGAGACAAAACAAATAGCACTTTCACATTCCAGTAGGCTTGTGGAAACATTAAAAATTGTTGCTTACGCGCGTGGATACTAGAATTATACATGTAAACAACGGACAATTACAACATTAATATACACCTTGAGTAAATGGAAAATCAAACATCTGTTGCGCGTGAAAATTATGTCACGCAAGCAAATCATGTATCATACGAGAGCTATTAATGCTATGAACACAAAAATACAGATAAATTGATTACCAGATGGTAGACCAAGATCCTTGTAGGAAGCATATTCTTTCTTTGCTTTTTCTTCTTCTTCTTTTTCCAATGAACGTGCTTGTTGTTTTGCTTTGTCTAAATGACTGATCATGTCATCAATTGCAGTAATCTTTGTAGACCATTTACTATGGATCTATAAAGGTGTTGATTGAAAAATAATAAGAAAATCGTCGATTCCATCTGGAGTGTCCCGTTAGTCACAGCCTTTTTTTGGTCTTTGAGCCCTAGGTAGGTACCTAGGAGCGCCGCGACCCATGCATCAGGGAGCAAAAAATGTCCCTTGGGTTAAAATCAACCAAAAACTATCTCAAAAGTAATGTTAACATTGCTCTGGAATTGACGAAATAAAATTTATGTACAAAATAGACAAAAAACAGGAAGTGAATAAATTAAGGATTTTAAGGATCATCGCTTACAGAAAATCTCTAAAAGACGAGCTTTAGCTGACCCTCTTTATTACCACCACAACACTTGCATAAATAAATATTTTCTGCACCATATTGTAATTAAAAAAAATAAGTAACAAGAAAGTTTTCATACCGACTGAAGTTTTCCAACATATTTGTCATGATAAACGTTGTTTCCACCTTTGGATACCGACAGGTTTTCAATGAGATCTTGGTTCAATCCATCTTGGTTCAACAACTCTCTGAATGCACTGAAAAGAATGTGTGACGTTTCTTGAGAGTGGCTTGAGGATGGACGCTGGATTAACATGGAAGGCTCGTCCATTTTTAAATTCTTGATCTAGAACAGAAAGATAAAAAGTGTTATCAACTTTGTGCAGTAAACTATTCATAAGCTTAAAATTGCGTTATGTACATATTCATTGAAATTTCAAAATAATGTACAGCTAATCTATAAATTTAGGCATTTCATCTTGGATGGTTTAGTATTATAATACTAAACCATTCAATTTGAGCCAAAGTTGCAGAGGCTTCAAATGTGTAATTAACTATTCTTTAGCTAATGTGCTGGGTTTTTCTATTTAGATATAAAATATAACGGCATGTTTTTTATTTGTTTTTGTTTTTTTTAACAAAAATAAGTTAAACATGATATGCATGGTTATTAGGAAACTCGTATAATAATGGAATAAATTAACTATTGTTGTATGGCTGAACCTAGCAGGCCCTGTTCAGACACGTGCCATTGCACATGCACGTTCAGTCACACGTACAAAACGTTTTACACAGACATTTATTCACATGTGCTGAGCTAAGTTTGTTGGTATCCATCTGCACATGCAGATTTCATTTACAAAAGAAAGACTTAATGTACACACACAATGTATAAGTATCAATGAATGCAACGTTGAAATTGTATCTTTGTGTGTATGTTGAAAACAACATAGTACAGGCCCTATTTTATAAGGAAAGGACAGTGTCTGTTACTCATGAAAAAGGCATGGTTTATAGACATAATCTTCATCATTTTTTGAAAGTTATTTTCTGAAAAGGGTTTTTTGATGGTTTAGAATTTCCAAAGGCATAAACTTTCGCGAAAATGATCAAATAACTGTTAAAGAAAAAAGTTAATGAAAATTTCTGCACCTAAAGTAGTTATTTTAAGTTGTTCTAACTTCTAAAGCCTGCTAACGGTAAAATCTTGGTTTTTATTCTAAATGATAGGTAAGAAGCCATATCATTTGAGACCAAGTGAACAAAGTTGCAAATTTGTAAAATCAAATTTAAATGTATGCGAAAAGATAAAAATACTGGCCCAAGAGAGAAGCTTTTGATCTAGATAAACAAATTTGTGCTTTTGTTCACTCAAAGCAGACATGTCTATTGATTTGAAGATTTACAAAATAAATTAAACCTATATGCTTCCTTTTTATTATTGTGACATCTTGATTTGTTTACATCGCAAGGCTGATATTTGCATCATCAGCTACGACGATGCAAAAATAAAGGCTGTGACTACAGTTCCGGTACCGGATCTTTAAATGCCGTGGCTAAAGTTCCGGCAGTTGAATTTTGCATCTTTAGAATGAAAATCAACTACCGAAACACAGTTTATCTTAGCTAAAGTTTTGTTTGTAAACCTAACCCTAACTATCTATCTATTCATTAAGTAACATGAGACCATATTGGCCTATTCTCGTTACATAAGCGAAATACATAATTACATAACCCTGGACTCTGAACTAAGTGAAACTCTAAGGTTGAGTGGTGGGATTTAGCAGCCCCATGTAACAATTTCAAATGTAACGCTTTGCTTCGCTCCGCGTTTCATTCAAAATTCTTACGTTCCTTATGAGTGAAAAGTAAAAATAAGCAAAAAATAAATAAAATT
Organism: Eutonina indicans; assembly: GCA_032356525.1. NCBI lineage: Eukaryota > Metazoa > Cnidaria > Hydrozoa > Leptothecata > Eirenidae > Eutonina > Eutonina indicans. The sequence continues at coordinate 6,449 of JAUKWF010000922.1, read as the reverse complement.
TAACTTAAAAAATGAAAAATAGCAACAACAAAATATATGAAAAAAGCGCACACTAGGGCTTGAACCACCATTATTAGCATCGCCACTGCAACACCCTAACCTTTTTGGCTGTCTGAGCTGTGAAGTCAAAGATATTAGTGAATAACTTAACTAGAAATCCAGTGCCGGAACTTTAGCGTCAGCATTTAAAGTTCCGGTACCGGAACAGCAGACACTTCAAAAAATAAACAACATTAACGTAACCTTCATATTGAAAAAATTATATTATTGTATCAACAAAATAAAAAACTATTAAATGGTATAAAACTTTATTATATAAAATCAATATCTATAAAAGTTATAATGTTTTTTAAACAGACAATTTTTGTTATATTAATTATGTATCAACACCATGCTATATTACCATATATTTACCGCAAATGCATTATAGTTTTTCTGTTGGTAACAATAACGAAAAAACTTGAACAACGCGCAATGATGTGGCCCTAGGTACAAAATTATTATTTGTAATTTTTAAATCTTAAGGGCAATGACAACAATTCTAATGCAAAGTCACCCAATTTTTAAAATTGGCAAATCACAGTTGAAAAAATAAGTGATAAAAGTATTTGATTCTGGAGACTATTTATAAAAAAATAGATCACTCTTTGAAAAAAGCCTTATTATAGAAATTTTACATCACATCACATCACACATCTCTTGGTCAAACGATCAAAAAGTCAACATAGTCAAAATGTCCAGTCACAAGCAAAATTGAAATCAAAACAAATCCGCCATAGTTGAAAAGGAATGTTTGCCTTCATGTAAAATACACCAAATCAAAGTAAATATATTTCGGAACAGGCGGAAAAGAAATTTTTTTGATGGCTAGTTAAACAAATGAAATTATTAAAATATTAACTGTAAATAGAATAAAAAACAACGATAGTAAAATTTATAAATCAATTTTTATCATTTTTACTAATTTATTTGAAGATTTTTTAATTTTAGTTACGGGTGGAAATATTTTAACGTCAACGCCATTGTTACCAAGATTGCAGCTAAAGCAGTGGCTAAGATGACCTGTCAGTTGTTCATTCGATTCTATAGAATAGAAAGAGATAATTTATTTAGTCAGTGTATTGTCGAGAATTTGTTGCACTGGTTTACAATCTATGGATTACCTAGGAAGTCAGTTGGTAAATGTAACTGGAAAAGAAAGTTTTCATCATTCATTCTCAGGACATTCAAAAGACATTTATTAATTTCACTTTTTTTTTAATATAATACTTCTCCTACTGTACCGTTTTTTTGTTTAATTTTGTTGTTGTTGTTGTTGTTTTTTTTTTTTTGGGGGGGGGGGGTTGAAATTAAAAAGTTCAATGAAAAGACAAAACAAGCAAAAGAACTCATGTAAACTCATCAGTACAACCGTCAACAGTTAATAATAATAATATTGTAATATTTTTGAGCTACTTCAAAAATATTACAATTGTATTTTGATGTTTGGTTACGATTGTCCAATGGAATGTGGTCTGTATTATTAAATAAATACTGTTTCAATTTGTTTCAGGTTAAACAAAATTACTAAAGGATTGGGCCATCCGCATTTTTTATCGCCTATCCGTACGTAATTAGCCATATGTTAACCACAGCGTCTACCATCTTGAATTTTTTTTCGCGTGAATAAAATATAAAATTTTGCCGATCTTACAACAGGGCGGTGAAAATACTGATATTTTTTGACAAAGTGGCGAAGGGGGTGGAAAAAGAAAAGTAACAAAATTTCCGTGCCAAAAGTTCCCGGGGTCCTTATAGATTTCATAAATCTCAGACACAAGTTCTAGACAGGTAGCTGGTGTCACAAAAAAATGGGAAACAGAATGAATTTTAGGACAAATTAAAACCACTTAAAATACATTCCTTAGGTATCACAGATCATAAAAATCTTTACCGGCGTTTATGAAATTATTTACTGGACATTTCCGGTTGGTTTTTACGATTTGATGACGTCACACGACAGGAAGAAAAATTTATCAAGTCAAATATGGTATATTTATTTCAAATGGTCATGTGACTTGACCAAAAGTTAATTACCAGCTATTTTGTCTTAAGACCTTCCTTCAAACTTGTGCAAAGTTTCAACAAGAAATAACAATTTTAGCTAATTTCGATACAATTTTAAATAACAGGTCTGTAAAATACACACTAAAGACGTGCTTAGTCATGTGACTTGACCAAAATTTACTCACCGGATAGATTTAGCCATAAGGATCCTTCCCTCAAATTTTTATAAAGTTTCAACAAGAAGTTCTGTACTAATTTTAGTATCACTAGTCTAGGTACTATCAGAATACCAAAAATACACCACATTTGTCCCCATTTTTGGCTTCATTTTCATAAGTAATTTCTGACTAAAAATTCATGAATTTACCCAACTTCAAATTGTCATAACTTCTGAACCATAGGTGCTACAGAGAAAAATAAAGCAGTTTTGAAAAGCCATTAAGAACCTCTATCATATGAGATAAGTTTCCTCTGGTAAGGTAATAAAAATGGACTGACATGGCTAACGTTATACACTGCACTGGGGTGTGGGAGACAACAGAATCCGTAACGGATTTGTTTTTTTCGCGAACAGATATCTGTAACAAAGTTGTAAAATTGGGCTGGATATCTGTAACGAAGTTGTAAAAATTTCGGAATAAAGCTGTATATATAATATTTGGAGCTAGTGCTAAAAATTGAGAAATTTTTTAAGAGCTTGCAGCAGCCAACACAGGATTTAAAGAATTATGAGTGTTTTCTGATTTTGGGAGAATACTGTAAATACAAATTTGGGGGAAAGAAGAGTGTAACATCAGAAACAAATTATGAATTATGAATTTAGAGGGGTGGATAGCTCTGTTGACAAGATGGCAGGCTAATGATACATGGGTGGTAGACGTTTATCAGTAGCTGCTCCATCTTCAAGACAATATTCACTTGTTTCATAAAAATTAAAGTAATTTTAAAGTTGTATTAAAAGCGCATGAGGATTTGGGAATAATGAACAAAATAAGTATTTATGCACATCATGCATTTTTTGTAGTTTCCTTAATAGTTTCCTATTCAAATTTATCTCTCACTCAGTTTTATATGCCAACTTGCTGTCCATCATAAAAATAACATATCGTTTTTAAGAGAACGTCCTTAAAATTTTCAGCAAGCAACTTTTTACTAGCAACCACACAAATTGTGTTCTTACACACAAGTTGTGTAAATCATTAATTGCGTAATCACACAATGTTGTTAAACAGCATCTCTAATTATCACACATGATAAAATGACATGCAGAGCAGAAAAGCAATGAGATAAGCAAAGTATATATTTTGGCTTGAACTTGAAGTTTTCAAAAAAATTGTCATGTTGTTTTTTTCCATAAAAAAATATCTTGTTTGACTCTCTATTTCCGTACTATATAGCTGTATTCAGTAACTGATAAATACAAAAGGGTATATCATCAGCTAATCATCAATTGTTAATGAATATAATTTATTAAAAATGTCTCTTCCATCTAGAAACACTGAAAATATATTTTATTAGATTATTAGCAATATGAGATTGGTAAATGTGTCTGGTATAATAACTGGGTTATTATTGCTCACTTTAACAAAGATTGGATACGCTGGTAGAAAAGGAGGAAAATATTGTGCAGGTATATTGATTATTGGCAATGTTGACATTAAGTTTTAGGAACGTGTTTTGCACCCTGATGCTTGGGTTGAAGTACTCCTAGAGGTACCTAGGGGTTCAGCACTACAAGAAATCTGTGACTAACAGGACAACTCTAAATGGAATCGACTATATTTTCTACTGTAAAGTTGGATTTTGCTCTCTAGGTGAAATATATAATTGTTTTATATATACCACTGCAAAGGGTTATAAAGAATAATTGTCTGCTGGTTTATGGCTTTGAGTGTAACACTTCCAGAGCTTAATAAAATTATCAAACTGAATGAAATTTTCTTTTTTTGAAAAATCTGGAGAAACAAAATCCTCGAAATTTTTTATAAAGATTGTGTTGAAAAGGGTCTAAAAAACATGTAAACATTGCAAATCTATCCAAATTTAATTCATTGTTCTACAGGGAGATCGTAAGAGAAATTAGGGTCGGTCAGATAAATAAAAATATTTTTCTCCAAAATCCATTTAGCCACATCCTTGATTGGTCGAGCCTGTAAAACAACAAATTGATTGTGTTTGCCTCATCAGATTTTATGGTTGGGTGATTACCTAAAACCAACTATTATTTTGCTTATAAATCCTTGCAAAAAAGCAAATATTTCACTATTGAATAACTTTTGATCTATAATACATACATCAATAAAACTTTGTAGGAACATTAATATTATTAAAAGTGTATTAAAGATTGTGTTGAAAAGGGTCTAAAAAACATGTAAACATTGCAAATCTATCCAAATTTAATTCATTGTTCTACAGGGAGATCGTAAGAGAAATTAGGGTCGGTCAGATAAATAAAAATATTTTTCTCCAAAATCCATTTAGCCACATCCTTGATTGGTCGAGCCTGTAAAACAACAAATTGATTGTGTTTGCCTTACTGGTTATTATTATTTGTTATTCTCCTTCCACAATATTTACAGCACTAGATTTTCTCTAGACTTTTCCACTGTACAAGATTGAAGTATTTCTTCTTATTTAGTATTTATTATTTTATATTATTTTTACAGCTTGTCGCGTTGTTGTTGATGAAATTGAATATGAAATTTCAAAAATTGATCCAAAAAGACTGCTAGAGGTGAATTACTGTTTCGTTTTTTTAATGATATATAAATATTGTTTATTTTGATGTAAATTCAGTCAAATTCTACTTCTTTGCAATAGGTATGGGAGCTTAGAGTCATCAAGATGATGATGGAACCCCAACATGGGAAGAAGCCGAAGAGGACATACTTCTACGGAAATTAAGGAAAAAAGTAATAGTGAATTCCTAAATTTTTCGTAGAGATCTCCTTGGCTTCTTCCCATGTTGGAGTTCCCTTCCATCATCATCTATGCAGTAGAAAGAACTCTTTTATGTAAGCAACAAACCAAAAGAAATATTTGTTTAATGTTGTTTCAATTTGTGTATTCTTGTTGATATTTTGTAGTTAGATGGATTTCGTATTGATCCAAAAGGAAATCAAATGAAAAGAAAAACGGTAGGTAAAATTTGTATAGCCAAGAGTCTGCAAATATAGTAGCCGATTATCATGCAATGCTCAATTTAGGATTTGTTCAAATGGCTTACATGATAAGTTCTCTGATTTTTTAAGCTTTATGTTTGTTTTGTGAAATTGTAATTTTTGAAAGTTCATAAAACAATCGAAAGGCTTAAATTTTTCCTCTGAACAGTTATGTATTAGTGTTTTTCGACATAATTTTAAAAATAAACAGCAAAACAATGTCCAGCATCACACACAAAACTTTTTTTGCAGCTCTGTGTACTGTCAAAAATAGTAAGGTGATCTGTGTGCATGCTTGAATGAATAATTCATATTGAAAAATTTTCACAAACGAACCACAATCTACCCGTACGTACGAAAGCTTAAAAAATTGTTCTAAAGTCAAGTAGCTACGCTTAGCGGTTGTTATAACGTTGTTATATAATTACTTTCTGGTTGTAGGTACCGTATGCCAGATCCGAAACCCATTTGACGGAAATAGCTGAAACTCTTTGCGACCGTATGAACCAATACGCTTCGTCGACCGATAAAAAGACTGGCGAAGAAACATATGTGTTGACGAAGTCGAGAGATGGGCAACCGATTACCTTAGAAAATATTTCAATGAGTGGCGAGTCTGCTGATGAACTTAGACATTTGGTAAATCTTTTTTATATGAAAAAAAATTGCTGCTACCGCTTAGAGCCATGTGGCTATTTTTGTCTTTGTGGTTGTCGGTGAAAATATATCACTTTCATACGGCGGCAGAGGTACAGTAAAATATCCGCTTGTGTATTCATTTGAATGGCAATGACACTCTTGTAATGTTTTTATTCTCTTTTTCCCACAGTGCAATTCGTTTATGGAAGAAAACGAAGATCACATGGTAGAATATTTTAAAGAAAAACATGACAATCCAAAGAAAGATTTTTGTGACAATGTAGCAGGTATTTTATTTATATTTTATTTTATTTTAAAGTGTAATTAAAAATATTTCTAATTTTTATAAAAGATATATAATGATGTTTGAAATCTAATCACATCTAATCACATCGCTATGTCTTGATCGCTTTGGATTATTGTTCTAAGCAAATATAGTTCCGTTTGTTTATTGTCAGTTTTCATTTTAAGGATAGTCATCGCCTATTTTGACACATTTTCATTTTTGTTAAAATATATTTTAAATCTTAAAGTATATTTTTTTTGGAAAGGTTAACAAATCCTGGTTATACTTTATTTAAATTTTGAATTGTTGAATAGAAT
>JAUKWF010000921.1:0-10389 GCA_032356525.1 Eutonina indicans | reverse complement strand
TATTTATCCAATCTACAAGTGTGCTAAATTTCAACATGATAAGACCATTTTTGACCTCTCTAGGCTGCCCCAAAGTTACTAGGACAAACACACAGACACACAGACACACATTGTCAGATTGTAGCTCAACTGAAGTTGAGAATAAACTTATTGCAGGACAATTTTTTATTGTGGCAAACTTATTTGAGAAAGCTGTCAAAAGCCTAGAACATTCTCGTCGGCCAATTTTTAGCTGCTACAACCTAACAAGTTTTCTTGATCTTTCATAATTATTTCACAGTCTAAGCTTTTCCCAAATTCAAATTGCAAAGCTAGAGTATTGGTATGCACATAGGCACACAGAAAATTATTCGCACCAGTCAATCGATCTTAAAGTATAGATTTGTGTATTTGTTTCGAAGGCCAAATTTACTACATTTTTACGATGGCCCACAACTGCCACGGCAAAACTAAATATTTCGGTCTAATACTTTAAGGGCGGGAAGAAACTGCCGAAATAAACGAGAAAACTTTGCCATTAACTTCCTCGCATCGAAAGGAAATGTTAGGGGCGTGAAAGAAGAAATAGATCGTAAACATGAAACCAGCCGAAACCACTCACATTTTTTTACGAATCCAACCCAAACCACCCAGTAAATAGATCAAAAGAAACGTACTAAAAATGGTAAATACGGGCCAAAATCGAACAACTGTCGAGATTTATTAAAATTTGGCACAGTGACCTAAGAAGTTGTACTAAAAATGAAGGTGATATTCAATTTTTGAATTTTATCGACACCTTTCATATTTTGTTCAAATTTGGGTCAAAATCGAATATAATGTAAGGAAAGAAATTTTGGCGAATTCGGCGGGAATTTAATTTGGCGGATGGCCAAAAATTTAATACCAATTATCCTCTTGCGGCTAATATATGTCTCAAAGTTTGATGTTTTTTGCAACTAAAATTGCTATTCTATACAGGTTATTGCGAAATTGCAAGAAATTTTGGCGGATGGCAAAAAAAACGTTTTGATGGGAATTCAACTTCTTGGCAGCCATCTTTAGTTTGGCTACTTTAAGGGCAGAAACTTTCAAAAAAAACGTTTGGCGATTTTTGGAACAAATTTCACGGAAAAAACTTGTTAGAATCCCACTATTCCAAGTCAAAATAGGTGTTTTTAGAGTAAAAAAACTTTCGCGTATTGATCCTTTTTCTCGTGGAAAAACTTTCGATGATTTTGAATTTCCAAAAGGCATAAACTTTCGCGAAAATGACCAAAAAAACGCGAAAAAGTTTCATGCGAAAGTAACATGTTATTTTGTCGCTGTTTATCTTTATTCTAATTTGCCGTAAACTTTGTTTCGATTTGCCGTGAAATTATTTAGTTTAGCCGCAAAATTTGTTTTGCTTTGCCGTGGCGAAATGGGCCACCGTACTTTTTCTCAGCCAAGGAATTGCGAATTTAAAGACTGAATGGAAAAGACCTGGAACTGGCGGAAAAATGCATCTTCATTCTTGCCGACTTCTTTTTTTCCGACCATTAATTTTTTGCTGACCTGCAAGCAATTTTTATATTTAAGCATGGGGTTGGGAAAGAGAAGAGACAAACAAGAAAAATCATAATTTTGATGAACAGATACTTTTAAAAAATTCTTTACAAAAGAAGTCGGCAAAAATTGTCGAAATTGGTTGTAAAAAGTGACTCATTTTAGTGCAAGTGACTAATTTTTTGCTGTTATTTTTTTTCCCGATAAGGTACGTTATAGTTCCTTTTTCAGAAAATTTCAGAAGATTTTAATCTTTCTTCAAAATTTCATATCAAAAGAACTGAAGGGATTTATGAAATCTGTCCTTTGTTTTGAAACGTAGTAATAGCGAGTATCTTGAGAGAACAAACAAAAATTAGATATGTTGTGAATATCGCTAAGCTTAACTTTTTTCTTTTCAACGAATCAATGGTACTTGTCTGTGCGATATCCCTAGCTAATTTTGGAATATCGTTATGATACACACAAGTCGAAAAATCGAAACTTTTTACAAAATTCAATAATAATAATAATAAGTAATATATTTTCCTGATAAATTTGATAACAATTCTGTCTAAATACGATGAATATATATGTTGAATGAATCTCTATATCCCTGAATAATATAAAAAAGTTACTTTTCATACATATATATATTTACTCTCGATTCCCATTATTATTAAATAAAGAAATACTATCAGTACTATAAAAATTATCTTCTCATATAGAATCTACCAATAAGTTTTGGTCGTTAAATTTCATCAATCACACAACCGGTGTTGAATATCAAATTGACAAAGTGATGTACACAAATTGTCGAGTCCTAAAAATGTTTTAAATGTTCACATGGATTTCAAAATATAAGTTATTCTTTTCTCCGTATGAAAATAACTTACATTACCCTAAATAGCTAGGAACTCTAAATCTTTGTCAGGCACTTATTCACGAAACTCTACCAAGATTTGTGACTTAGGACCTACCACTGTTTGTACCGATAATTTATACGATTTCAACGAAAATAAATTGAAAGACATCAAACTTTTATTTTGAAAGGTCTTTTGAAAGGTATTTTGAAAGAAATGAAGAAGTCGACATATAAATTGAAAGTAAGTTTCACGGAAACACTGGAACGGAACGGAAAAATATTTTGCATATTTCAAAATGACGCTAAAAATATATGTATACTATATATAAAAAAACTCTATAAAAATAACTCTATCCTGATGGAAAAACGGAACTTTGTATATAGAAAAAAATTGAGCATAAAACAGGTGTAGAAAAAATATTTCCATAAAAAATGCTTAAAAAAGGATAGGAGAGAGGGACATCATTTGGTAGATTCGCGTGGTTCAGCGAGTAAAGATTGATCGTACAGACGGTCTTGATCTACCTCAATGTCCCAGTTCACAAGTGAAAACGCCACCTGGAAAATAAAAAGTTATTACAAATTATAAAACTGCTTGCAATTGAAAGTCCTATCAAGAAATCAAATATGATGAAATCAAAAGCTTCAAAATGATTTTAATGTGAGTTTGTATCTACAAGTTTGTAAACACAAGAGTTTCTTAAGCTTGGTACTCACAAGCTTTAGAGAGAGGGAAAATGTTTCAGTGAAGCTGCTAAACATAATATAACATATATACCCCGTGTTGAACAATGTGTAAAGCTGAACAGTATGGTGAAAATTCATTCGTCTTACCTCTTGGTTTAGTTCTAATGTATAAGGAAGTTGTTGGTAACATTTTACTTCACGTACTAATCGAGACACCTAAATAATAAAACAAAATTATGTTGAAAAGATTATGTAGGAAATCATGCTTACTCAAACAACGACTGAGGACCGTTGGAACGTTTATGATCGTCTTCTTGCTGCTCATAAACAAACATTTCAAACATTTCAAAAAGAAAAACAAGAAGAAGAAGATAACTTAAACAGTGTAATGCTTGGAATGGTTTCAACAACTTACCCTACACATTTTGGCGTAGTTAACCAATCCACCTTCATTGAATGTTTTACCACCCTCGTGAGCAAACAGCAGATCGGATAGATAAGAACCAAGGTACGGTACACACGGTGGATTGCACCTATCCAAAAAAAAATAAGATATAGTATAGATCAAATAGCGGAGGAAAAATACTCCGAGTCTGATTGGCGGAGACGGGTCATAATCGCGGCACCATCTACATATAAAGGCTTATTTCACCTCGTCCTCACAGCCTTAATAGACTCATAAAGTTAATGTTCGTCGGGATCACCACACTCTATAGTATATGCTTATCTAGTTTTAATCGATCATAATTTTTGAAAAATAGGGTGCACTTCAACAAGCACAAAATATACATGAGTCTAAGTCTAAATCTCATGTGTGTTAAAATTCATCTTAAGCTAAAGAATCCATTTTATTAACTATTTATGTGATCTGAAAGAGCTTACAAATTAATAGTTTGAATAAGCAACTTACATATGAACAGCTTCCCGAAGATTTTTGAACGATCTCTCTGCGCTCACCAGAGAATCTAAATCTTTGAAGATCTCGCGAAACTGAAATTAAATGGAAAGATGAAAATTAGAAAATAAAGGTTTCATATTTCACATCTAGTTGTATTTTTCTGTGACAAAATGTAAATAATTGCAACTTATTTTTCAGAATATCATTAATATAATTAGCAACCAAAAATCACTAGGAGCAAAAAGTTGCTTACCGGCCTTGGAATAAGTTCCCATGACTTTTTCAACCTATATACAGCGCTTGCATTGAGGGCGCTAACGATTTCAACACAGGCGTTGAAATTATTCAAATCTTGACAGTGTGCGGCCGTCTTGATCCAAAACTCCATTAGTTGCGCACGCTTTGCAGGGGTGGAGCCGTGAACGACGCCATAACTAATGATGTTGGTGACATGATTGAAACGATTGATAAATTTCATGATACCAGGCGCACGAACGTCTTTATCTTTCTTCGTCCACTGGCAACTCACAAACTCACTATTGAATCAAAGATAAACATATTTTCAAATCAACATAGCACCGTATAAGAATGGTGGTTTACAATCGTGTTTCAATCGAGAAAAAAATCTAGATGATCAAATATTCAAGCTTCAACACTTGGGTAGTAGGTTCATGTATTCTTCATATCACTTTTTACTGCTTTTTAATAACAGTGTTATACTAGTAGAAGTTTGTTACAGCCCCAGCCTCCATAAATCCTAACATTGCTAAAGATAGTTCAATTATATTAAATTTCTTACTTGAATGATATTTTCGAGTAGAGATAGTGTTCGAGCAACGTCATATTAGCGGCCACCACATTGGGCGGGTGATGGTGTAGGGCGGTACATTTATTGAGTTCATCATGTTCGTTGATACCGTCCTCGTTCAGTGTATTACGTAATGAATGCTGTTGGAGAAGAAGTTCATCGAAAGGATGCACGGTAGCTAACGATTTACGATGGGATAGGAGAGATCTGCAAGGTGACAAATATATAAAATTAAATGTAAAATGAACGAGGAAACAACTTGAGAACATTCTTAGCAATTCTCTAAATAACAAAACAAAATTGCATATGTAAACGACGTAACTTTTCTTGCTGACAACGTAGGTGTAAGTCGTATAGAACTAACAGTGAATTTCCTCGAAAAACCACATTAAAGCGTTGAATTTATAATCTCAAGAGAGATGCTGTTAAAAAACTCACTTTTCAAGACTTGCAACAATTTCTTTGACAACAGGTAAGGTGCGGTCATCTTTCTTGATTTGATCGAAAAATTGTTCCACTCTTGATATTATGTCTGGATCCATCAGAAAGTCCTAAGAAAATATAAAGGGAATATATAAGAAATCTGAAGAACATGAAATATGTAACTACACACAAGATGAGTAGAATCGGATCTAGAATGCAACAATTCGTCGTTTAACGTAGCGTTCTTACAAAAAAGAAAGAATAAAAACCGACTTAGCAGCAGGATACATTGTTTTATTTTACCCCACCTCAAATTTGAAAGTGTGGCAAGGATAAACGTCCACTTTGCAATATTTTACAGTACAATTGATCAAATACATAAATTCTTCTGTAAAATACAACATTACCTTCTCAATGTTTGAGCAGGAAGAACAAGTAGTGGTCAACCGTTGTTCAATTATCTGGGAGGTTTTTATCTTAACAAACATTCAGGATCGTTTAGTCACAATTTTCAAACAGTACAAAAAATTTCTCAAAAATCAACTAATAGTTATCAATTAATTATACCTTTGGGTGTTTAGCTATCCAATGTTTAAATATACTCATTATTTTCAGCGGACCACGATTGACGGAGATTGATTTGCGGGTCACCATTTGTGGTCTGCTCTCAAACACCGAAGTCTTTCTTCTAGGTGAATTCAAAATAACCGATGGTAAGTCTTTCGGTGAAGCACTCAAGATACCAAGAGGATGAAAATTTAGTTTCTTCTTCTCTTTCTTTAAAGAGTTCTTACCGTCCATGCCAGCACGTAGGTCTATCTCAGATGAAGAGTTTTTAAGAGCGTTGAATTTCTCACGCAACGAAAAGTTCTTTTTCCTTTCCAGGCTACGCGTTGACATCTCAAAGTCTAGATTGCCGTCGGAAGGGCTGTGTTTATTATTGCTTGTCGGTTTACCGGCGGAACCGTTTACGGCAAGACTCATAGTGCTAACAGCTGGCCGCATGTCACCTACGGGCGAAGGAAGAGAAAGATTCTGCTCCGACGACGCTCGCTTCACTGGGAATTTCCTGAACGCAGTTTGGAAAAGCGAGCGCTTTCGTCGCGGAGTGTTCTCCGGCGATGGTTTCTTTTCTACACCGACAGGTACAGGTACGGGTATGGGCATGGACGAAACTTCAATGATTTTCTCGTTGACAGGTGAAACTTGTTCATACAAATGTTTCGACTCTTCAACCGTCATGTGGCCATCACCGCTCTCTTTGATCGATATCAACACCGGTTCGTCCGAATGCGCTTCAACTCGCTTGTGATGTTTCTTAGATTCCTTCTTGTTTTCTTTCTTGTTTTCCTTCCCTTTCTTCTTGCGACGGAAATAAGGAGATATTCCACTTTTCTTTTCGCTTAAAGAAGAACTTTTAGGCGGTAGAAAAATGGCGTCAGATATACTACGTTGTTTACATATCAACTCGTCGCTATAACTGGTAGTCATTGATTTGGAGGTGATTGAATCGCCATCCGTAGATTTATCCATACTAACTTCACTCGACGCGAACGAATTCACACTGTCCATAGTGACCGAGCGGTCTATACCGAAGCCATCCTCGTGCGAACCTTTCTCCGTACTGGCGATCGAAACGTCCTCGCGGTCGGTCGTGGTCTGACTATCAAGTGTGTCCCTACGACCGTTATCTAAATCTAAATAACTACTGTCGAGTGATACACCCAAAGAATGTGCGTTTCCTACCGAATCTTCAAACGAACTTGGTGGTTCGGTAATGTTGCGATCTTCTTCTTCGACGACGTCTTCTAAGAGCGACATGTCACCGTTACCAAAAACAGTGCTGACGTCACTACCTACGTCACCAATATCATTGTTACTAACTTCTGCATCATTGTTTATTAGAGAGCTGTCATCATGGTTTGTTAACAACAGCAACGGTTGTTCATTACTTGTATCGTCTATTCGAACCAATTCGTCAAGGTCTGTTAGTTCTTCTCCGTTCACGTGAATAGACACAACATCCATGCGTTCTTTCCCGCTTACGATATTCAGAATATTAACTTTCTTTTGTTGTGTTACACCATCATCAAACAAAATGTCATCAATACGATCACATGATTTACTATTAATTGCCGACTGGTACCCAACCCCTTCAACCTCCAGTTTCTTATTCACTAACACTTCGATACTCTGAGACCGTGACACCTTTCTAGTTTCCATGGAAATGTCAAACGCGTTCGAAGGCACCGCAATGTTGCTGGCGGAAGCGCTGCGTGGCTTCATGCTTTCAGGTGAGGTGTTATTGTCTTTGGCTGTGACAGCGGCTGAATCTTCACACCACTTATTGGTGGCAATACTACGTTTGGAGGGAGAGTTGAGTTGGTCTTTCAACGTGTTGTAATTGAACACGGTGGTGGAAGCACACGGCGACATTCCGGAATTAAACGACGCGTCGAGATCGTCGGTTGACGAAGCGTCACTGGCGTTGCTAATGACACTACGAAGTCGGTGACGCATTCCTTGTGATGAAATACTCCGACTCACTGTAATCAAAAATGAAATACATCATCAAAATATTATTAACAGTATTGTAAAAGAATAAAAATATGTCATGAAATACTCATTGTAACAAAAAGGTTGGATGATGTTAGGGAGAAAATAGATGGCTTGACTATTTCACTCGTGAAAGTTGGAGCTTTTTAACACAGATGATAACATCACTCATTAAACTACTTGACATTATCTAATAAGTGCTCCCTACCCACCGGTCAAATACTCATAAATATTATTGTTTTCAGGACTTCGAATGAAACGATCCAGGTACTACTAACGGATTTTGAAAATTAAAAATATAATACATTGTTATTCAAGGATTGCATATTTTGACAAGGATTTACGTTTACGGGAGCAACAAATAATCGTAAGTAGGCTTTTGAAATTTGATAGGTCCAGGGCTTATATGCCCAACCTCAGACTTTATTATAACTACACAATAGAGTACGCCTGTTACGTTTGTAATCATCTTTAAATACTACATTTAAACCAAGATGTAATATAGAGAAACGGAAAATAATAATTTATCTCATAATTACTGCTAATTTATATAGATTCATTTGTAGGAGTGTTTAAATGACACCATCCTGAACATTCGAAAGCCTATACAGGGTGAACGGAAAAAAACGGACGAAAAATAGTCTTACTCTTTATTGAGTTGTTCCATAGGGAATACTACTTTTCAGCTTTATAATTACAGTATTAAATGTTTATTATTACCATGCTCAACGACCGTAGCAAATGGCTAATCTAAAAGGTGATTAAATTTCGATTGTTTTCTTCTGACCAATAGAACTCGTCGGTGGTATTCGTCATTATTGTGTTATCCAATTGTGTAAACCATATCATCATTATTTATACTTTTCGTAAAAAAGTCGTTTTAGCATATATTAAATGATATTTATGTTATGATTTTTTTGTCCAGTTTTTTTCCGTTCACCCTGTATAGAATTATTATAAACATACAGCAATAGATACTTAGTATGGTCATGGTTTCATATGTGTTATCATGACAAGGGTAGTGACAACGTTTCTCAATCTCCCACCATCTGAACTAGATTACCAGACTATATTTGAAGTTCGTTTATGACGATTTCTCGTTCATTTACAAACCTCATCTCATCATTTTTATGATGTGTTTGTAAGTCCCGTCATCTATAGTATCTTAATTCTCTGGGAATGTTTTAATGATGAACTTTTCAACACAATATTATTCCAACAAACAAAGTGAGAACAATGTTACCGTTAGCAAATGGGATATTACCCAAACACCAGATACGTTCAGAAATAGATTTTTTTAGCAGATTTTTTAAAAGGACAATGTAACAATTACTAAATTAAATCGAATCAGTTGAATGATTGAGAAACTAAACATAAACATACCGGCAAGTTTCTTCCGGTCCGGAGATTCCACTTTCTTCGGTGTCGGAAATCCACCCATGACCTTCCAGTATGCCTCGATCAACCCGTTCAAAACAACTTCACTCGTGGTAAAGGCTCGATAAGTCAACAGAAATGTTTCCATGAATTCAGCACCAGGAAGTCTTGGGTCAGCAAGACGTTCGATAAGCCGATCAACACTTGCGTGCATAATCTATAAGAGAACAATTGTTTTTTTTATGGAGAGAATTCAATCCCTTTACTAGATGGGATACTCGCCCTACTTTTCCTTACCCAGGCTATCCCTTTACCATAGTGGAGCATATGTTCGATAATTTAGTAGTATCAGAATTCATACATTTTCCAATAAGATTACCTGAGGGAGATGGTATGGTCCGCTCACTTCTTCACTGTACTCAATATCTTCATTATTGTCACGTAGTCGTCGATCATCCCTGAATAACAAATATATTCATATTTAATCATTCTTTTCTTCTAAGTTATATGAAGAATTTGTCGATGTAAAAGTTTGATTTGAATTATACTTAGACAAAATGATGTAATTTTTTGATTTTTTCAAACATTGATTATTTTGCTTTACCCATCGTAAAAAAATAGATAAACTACTATTAGCGAATATATCCGGCCAATTGGGGGGGGGGGGGGGGGGGGTGCAAATTTGGCTTCCCATCAAAGACTTTCAAGTGTTTATTCTGGACAGCCTAATCTATGTGTCATTATTCTATTTTGGACGAATGACTCTGAAAATAAAACATTCAACAAAAGCATTCCTATAGTATAAAGATTACCTAGTGGTTCATCATATCCTATCATCAACGTCGCTATAAAGATGAAGTCAAGTAACTGCTCTTCAAATTTTAGAGGATTCGAATAATTTTCAGTTAAGTTTAGTTAGGTCAGTTTTGTTCTAAAAGGTTCAAGTGGTAATTGCAAGGTTTTAGGACGGGTAAATAATACAGGCCTAATTAAAGAGAAATTTAGATGAAAGAGGAGGTTGTTTTTACAACTACAGTTATAATAACAGTTTCTATTTTCTAAATAAACGACCGCATCATAGAAAATGACAATTCACATGATGTTTGTCATCATATAATAGTCTATTTGTCATTTTTATACGCACACAATATGGTAGAACAGTTTACTCCGTATAAGGATATCATTTGTCAGGGTGTTGACGACCCAAGGAATACACGGCCTAAATTTTCCACATTGATAACTTTCCCAATATCGCAATGTAAATAAAGC
>JAUKWF010000920.1:0-10391 GCA_032356525.1 Eutonina indicans | reverse complement strand
CGGAGCCTCGTAGACAGTCACCGCCTCAGTCGGTAAGGAGAAGCCCTCCTCCAGTACCGTCGACACCTAGACCACATTTTGGGGATACTTCCACCCACGGTAGAAGGCGTACACCTCTACATGCACCCATAGAAACATTAGAAATGGTGAGAACTCCTCAACCGAAGAGATCACTATCACCTTCACCGTCTTTACCTACCATCGATTCGCCGAGTCACACGCAGCGGAGAAGAGACATCATACACTCACCGTCGGCTTCCCAACTGAAGACGATGTCGTTATCGCGCAATACAGCGCCGCGCGAGTACGCAAAGTACCCCGGACACTCTGCTCAAGCGCAGGTGCATCGCGGAGCGGAGAAACATTCGACGGGAACGTTGTTGAGAATACACGATAGATATATAAAAAGTCCGAACGACGGCGACGGCGGTAACGGTAGCTCGGCAAAACCGCCGGCAACGAAAGAAAAACCTTTCAGTAACCTTGACGCTGATACTCTAATAGCCGTTAGTATTAACTACCCGGTCATTACTTTATAACGATTTTGAAATTTTGTGTCTCTTTGATAATTTTACAGTGTGAATCCATACTCATATGATCCCCCTATACCTTCAGCTTTCAGGGTTGTTGGGCCGATGATGTTAATCTAAGGGGCCACACATGAGAAAACTCAGCCCGGCAAAACGGGCTGGCTCGGTTTGCCGGGATCTCACTTTTATTAGTAAACCTATTAAATCTTAATATGCTATCATATGAGAAACGAGCTGGCCCGGCTAACCAAGATCTCACTTTGTTAAAGTGGGATCCCGGTAAAACGGGCTGGAAAAATTCCGGGTTGAATATGTTTTAAAAGTCTATTGAAAAATGTAAACAAACATCACGTGATTGTAATATAATTTTCCAGCCCGGGTTGACAGATCTCCATATGATAGCATGAGATTCCAGCCCGGATAAATGGGCCAGCCCGTTTACCAGGGCTCGTGTGATAGGCCCCTAAGACGCCTGAAATCTTTCTCCTTAGACGTGCGACATCGTTTATAACAGTATTGTTACAAATTCAAAAACAGCATCGTGTGTCTGCGTGGTTTATACAGTGTGATCTCTCTATCTCGAACTAGCGAAAGGCTATCAAATCTGTTCGAGATACAGAAAGTTCCAGACAGAGAAAGTTCCAGATAAAGAGAAGTTCGAGATTGAGAGTACCTTAAGGGAAGACATTTTGGCGGAAAGAAATTTTGGCGGAAAGAAAATTTGGCGGATTTGGCGGAATTTAATTTGGTGGGTGACGAAATAAATTAAAATCGCCAAAATTTCTTCCCTTAAGGTAGTCGAGATAGAAAGATTCCACTGTATGACTAGAGACGGAGTGCTTGAAAATTTGGTCTTGTGCCATAGCGCAATGATATAAATGATAATGGTACAGTTCTTATTTATTTGCAGCTCACCTGCGAACGACGATTTTTGTATTTTTCATTTTTTTCAGAATGCGATGACAATTATCCTAATGGCAACGAAAGAAGATTTGAAGGGCAATTATAAAGAAGCCATGCAGAAGTATGAAGATGCTGTCAAACTGATTCATTATATCTTGAGAGGTACTTTAATTTTTAATTTTTAATTTTTATTTTTATTTTTATTTTTATTTTTATTTTTATTTTTATTTTTATTTAATCTAGAATAGTAGGAATGGATAGAGAGTCTGTAGAAGATGTGGATTCAGACGGTGAAATAATCCAAAAATATTCAAAATCGGGAAATTTTCAAAATCAAATCGGGAAATATCGGGGAATTTTCATGGTGTAATCGGGAAAACATTGGAAAAATTCGTCGAACATTTAACATGATTGATTTTTAAGCGTATTTAGTTCTAAGTGATATGCTTGAAAACATTTATCCCGGGATAGCCTTTTCAGTTCATCAGGTAACTAAACTATCAACGAGGTTTCTGCCTTTTGTTTTGGAACACCCTATACTAGAAGCTTTTATCTAAAAAAGGAGTGATTACTTGTGATATGAATCATCTAAAGCCTTGTAGATGCATTAAACTAGGAGTCTTTAGTCTTTGGATTCCTTCTCCAACACCATAACCGTTGTTTAACCACAGATCCAGTTGTCTGCCTTGTTTGAAAAGCAACTGGGTAATCTGGAAATATTGCTAGGATGATTCAGAGTTTTCTTATGTCATTGTTCTTATTATTCACATAGCAACTACATTTTATTATTGTTTAGCTGTAGGCTTACATTCTAAATAAATACAAATCGTCTTAGCTTTATGTTTATTATCAACATCGATGATCAGACAAACCTCTATGGATTGATGATAACATTAAAAAAGGTTTTGATGATGTAAAGCCACATATAATGTATGATGATAAATAAATTCAAACTTAGACTGAACAACATTTGTTAATAAAAAATGCTGTTTATCACAAGTGACTGTCAGCGGTACCATGGTATCATGCTTGATTAGCCAACTGATTAAAGTCTATGAAGAGAAATTATTGACACTGGTTTCGATGTTGATAGTTTCGTAGATTAAGAAAATTAACTGTCCAAGTATGGGATACTTATAATAAAGTTTATATTAACTATATAAAACCTTAGAGAATTGCTTATTGTTTTTGTAGTACTTTTTTATTTATGACTTTTTCATTTCTTATTTATGACTTTTTCATTTCTTATAATTAGCCTGTTAAATGTGGATGCGTGGAATATGTTTTTTACTATAATTCGAATTTGACGTTTGTTGTCTTTTCTTCTCGTGTTTCAGAATATACTTCTATAAGCAGAGAAACGCGAGAATCGATACGCTCGAAAGGTGTTTTGTATCAAGATCGTGTGGAGACGATAAAAACGATGATTTCAAATATAACACCTTGTCAACAACAACAAAAGACTCGCCGGTAATTATAACTGCCACTATTATCTAACTTTCCGTACGAAAGTCTGTTAACTGGATTTGGCTAAGTAAGGTATATTTTTTGTCTCGTTTGTCGTTCACCAAAACTCGTTTTAAAGACATTCTAACGGAAATCTGTTAATTGTTAGTCTGCAGGAATTGTTAATTAGACAAACTCCTACTTTTCCGAGTATTTATATGCTTCTTAATTTCGTATGAAACATTATATATTGACAAATATGTTATTTTTTAGTCCAAAAGTCTCTTATTTTGGACTGGAATAACTAAGGCATGCACATTTTCGTCTTTCTTTGCCACGATCTCTAAAATGTTTTAAGAGACTTGAAGATTTTTTTAATTCTTGCTCACTGGGATATGTTTTGTTTAGTTTTTAATCGAGACCTTGAATATCTAGAATTTGATGGTTCTTGGATAATCCAGAGTGGGGCTATAACCCCTCACTTTTTTACAGCTTTCTGTAATTATTGGTTATATATTTATTAGTGATACTTACTGTAAATCTCTTTCTGGCCCGTCCACTTTGAAATTCGTAATGTGGTTCCTGTATTCAAATCCAAACAAATTCCACCAAATACCTTTTCCTTCTTTTTACACCATTGTGGATCCGTGGCCGAGTGGTTTTAAGGAGCTGCACTAAGAATCCAAGGGTTCCCAGTTCAATGCCACCTCGAGGCTTTCGGTAGTGGAAATTACTAATCACTGCTAATTCTATAAGGCTCCTCGTAGGTGTTTCACGTGATGAATGGCCTCCAGTGAAAACAATTCAAGCACTATAGGTGGTCTGCATTATTTAGATTAACCACTGTAAATATACAACATTGCATTATTTTATTATTATTACCTAAGAGATGCTGACGATATTAAGTTGGAAGAAGAATATCAACAAATCATAACAACCCAAAAACCAAACGTCAAGTTGAGTTCTGTAGCTGGACAAGATGAAGCCAAAGATATTCTCACCAACATCGTCTTGTCACCGATCAAATTTCCAAACATGTTCAAAGGTTAGTTATCTATCTTAGACCTTAATTATAGAGCTTTGGTATTGTGGCAAGATTGGTTTCAATCTACAGAAGAGGATAGTGTACCAAGCAGATAAGATAATAATATGTATTGCTATGAAAAAGTTTTAGTCACCAGATGACTATGACAGATGACTAAAAATTGAGAGTTCATAAAATCTGAAAATTATTGAAATTAACCAATGAAATCATCAAAACAGTTGATTTTATGCAGTTTTAGAAGCTAAACCTTGATCCGCCACTGTAGTTAGCATCTAGACCTTGATAGAGCTATGATATTGAATTTTGATCGTCAAATCGTCAAATCGTGTATCTTTTAATACCTTATTAGGTATGACTTGGAGTATATTTGTTTATTTATTTCAGAATCCTCGGGAAGAAACTCAAGAAACGTTCTCTTATACGGTGTAAGTCTTTATTTAGTAATCAATTTGTTTATTTTATTTATTACCGGCTTTTTTTTACAGGACAAAATTAGTTCAAAAAGACCTTTCAACAGGTCCTTCGATAATTTCTTATTATGATGCTGCTAGTAAGTTTGAATTTTTTTCCAACAAAAGTATTGTAGAAGAGTCATTAATATTTTCGCCTGTTACAATCCCTTGCAGGTATTTTCTTACGAAGCGAAAAGCGCGCCAAAACAAAACGTACGCATCATTTAAGTATTCATTATTTCTTTCGTAGCTTCCAGAGGTAGGATGCATATTTATCCTGGATATTCTCTTCAGTTCTATAGAACTGTTATCCTGCCTTCCTTGCGAAACACCTACAAAGGAGCCTTATGGAATTAGCCGTGATTAGCAATATTCACCACCGAAAGCCTCGAGGTGGCGTTGAACCCGGAACCTCTCACTTCTAAGCTCAGCGTCTTAACCACTCGGCCACGGATCCACGGATCCAGCATGAAATGCATTTATTTTTTGTTTTCAGTATTTATGTATTTATTATTTCTATCGTAGCCTCCAGGTTGCGGGAAGACGTACTTAGCCAAAGCAATTGCATGTCAAGCTCACAACGCATCGTACTTCTACGCCAAAGCTGGTGATTTGGTGTCAAAATATTCATACGATGCTGTTAGGTGAGTAAGCAAGCGGGCGATTATATCAAAATATACGTACGATAATATAAGGTATACTACAGTGAAATCTCTCTATCTCGAACAAAAAGCTCGGACACTTGTTTACTCTCTAAGCTATTTTTATCTCTTTATCTCGAACTTTCTCTATCACGAACACATTTTTTAATCTTTTGCGAGTTCTAGATAGATTTGATGATTTGATCGTTCTTTTGCGGAATTAAAACGCGGCCCTGTTGAGGATATCGTTTTTTGAGCGAGTGAGTGACGGCCCTAAATTTTTTAAAAAGTCTTTATAAAAGGAGCACGTGTATTGTAATTCTATCAATTTTTCATGACTATTTTCTTGTTTCTGTGGATAACTGAAGATTCTTTTTTGTTAGAATTTGCTGGAATTTGCTGGAATTTCGTAGGATCTTAGCACAACTACCAGATTGTCACGTCATTCGTTCTAGATTTGCTTTTGCGTATCTGAGATCGTATAGCTAACAACCCCTCTCCCAACCTTTGTTATTTTTACTTTGTAGGCTCATACAAGTGTTATTTGACAAAGCCAGAGAATACCAACCATCCATTGTCATAATTGATGATTTGGAATACTTGCAATATACGGGAGATAAACATGACGTCATCAAACATGAAAAACAAGAACTCGCTGCACAGATACAAGGTATATACATGAGTGGGTACAATAATCGATGGGGGTGCTGCTTCTTCCCAAAAAGAAAACAATTATCAAAATTAAGGGAACTTGATAACTTTTACGCCTCATCATGAAGTTTTACATAATTTTGCAAGAAAGTCTAAGAAATAGACAGGTTCTGATCCAGAGGGTTTAATTCTATTATAAACAGACAGTTAACTGTATAGCTAGAAAATCATCATAACTACCATTATTCTAAAGTTTCATTTTTTACATGGTCCTTTATATTATTGGCCCTAGGTATCGTTTTTTTTATTTCACGTTGTGTTTTGTACAAAATGTTTGAAAAATTTCATAAATGCCTTTGGTATTTTTCGAAGGCCCAGTGTACACATCTTGATGTTCAGTTTTAGATTTTCGAACTACCATTTATCAATCTACTTTTGTTCTTTTAATATTTGTAGCAGCTGAGAACGATGGTGTTTTCGTAATATCGGTGACAAATGCGCCTTGGAACTTGGATTCGGTCGTTAGGAGATGGTAATTAATGAAAACATGTTCATATTTGAGTTTTGACTGACATAGAATCATTTAAAAGTGTTTCGAAACGATTCCCAATTGTAAACTCCTTTCTGCACATTGACCGTACCAAATGTGCGTACTTTATACGCACTGATACTAACTTTACAAGCAATGGTTTAAAAGCTTAGTTTTTGGCATGGACAGTGCCTTTTGGCAATAGAATCATTTAAAAGTATTTCGAAACGATTGATTGACCTAATGCTCATGAAATGAATCGAAATTTAAAAAACAGAGACCTAATGCTCAATTAACTTGAACACACAATCACATATACAGGTGTTTTCCTAAATGAAGTTATATATTCCTTTGTTCCTTCCTGAAATTATTTCAAGTTAACGATTTTAATTCCCTTTTCTTATGGAAGTCCACAGATTTTACACTAAGAGGTACGCGGGCCGTTTACATGGACCTTCATTTCGACCGAATTCAAAACGCTCCACTCTGCGGAAGAGGGTATTTTATTGAAATGTCAAACAATGTTGCGTTTTGTTTCAATAAAGAACGCATTCCTTTATCGAACACACAAACTTTTCATTTTGGGCGAACTGAAACTCCATGTAAACGTCATCTTAGAAAACGAATTGTAAGAATCGAGTTTTGCGAAATTCACAGTATGAATTTTTTGTTTCTTTAGTTTTGATGTGACGGTGGGATTGACACTACCCGAACTTCCAGCACGCATCAATATTCTCAACATGCAGCTTAGACAAATCTCTCACTCGTTGAACGAAAAAGAATTGGTACAGTTGGCACATCAAACTGAAGGGTAAGCTTATTTTTGGCGATTAGCTAGCTATTTTCGTGGTCTCCTTTGTTTTTGTTCGACATCGCATCAGGCGTAAATGAAACTATCGGGCCGAAACTCAAAAACCGCGGGCGGCAAATAACAATATTGACCTCAAAATGAACGCTATTGTTATAGTAATTATTAAAATCCTGTTATTGTATTCTTTTTAACCTTTTAATACCTAAGGGTTTTTTTTGGAATCTTGACATTTTTTGGGCATAGCGTATTTGCTGCCAGTAAGTCGCTCACTGGTGCACGGGTAGCGGAGCTCTTAAGAATCCATAAACGTGACCGTACGTCTCCGTATGTGGACATGAGGCATTACAGTGGCGGATCTGTACTACTTCTCAACATACAGGAGGAGTGTAAACAATAATTAAAATACTGTTATTCTTTACAAAATTGTCATATTTTTAACGACATTTTAATTGTATAATACACTTCTCCTGTATGTTGAGAAGTAGTGTTGTATCCGCCACTGTATTAAAGGGTTTTGTTTGAATTCCCTTTTAAACGTTTTTTAAATGATGTCGTATTTGGTTGAGTTTATTTTTATTACAACAGTTAGTCATATTAGAGAACATTTATTTTTCACTTTTTTTTACATAATCGGCCCTTATTCCACCGACTCTCCCGTCTTTATTTTTGGCTTTTGGCTTTTTTTGGACCGGTGTTAATATGACCAGCTGATCAAGTACCGGTAAAGTGTGTAATGGTATCGTCATTGACTTTAGGTTTTCGGGTGCAGATTTGTCCTCTCTTGTACACGATGCATTGATGCAACCTGTGTTTCGTTTACAAATGGCTACTCATTTCAAAATGGTAAGCATGTAATTATATTTTACGATTTTGATGATGCGATTTTATACAGGGTGAACGGAAAAAAAACTGGACAAAAAAATCATAACATAAAAATCATTTAACTTAAACTAAAACGACTATTTTAAGACTGAAAATTATGACTGAAAATTATGACTGATGATGTCATGGTTTCTGATTGGATAACACAATAATGACGAATACCACCGACGACTTCTATTGGTCAGAAGAAAACAATCGAAATTTAATCACCTTTAGATTAGCTATTTGCTACGGTCGTTGAGCATGATTATAAAAAATCTCTATATTGTAATAAGAATAAGACAAATTAAACCGTACAAATAAAAAACTGCAGTATACAGCGCATCCGGAAAAAAAGTGAACACTGCTATCTTATGATTTTGACAAAAAATATTTATATTAACGTGTATTTTCGTAGTTTTTTTTAAATAATGCCCTCTATAACCAATTATTTTATAAAAATCGGCCGAAAGAAATTTTTCAGATACTAATTTTCGTAATATAAAACTTATATATTTGAATAGCTCTTGATTTACTGATTCTAACGATGTAAAAATTATAATAAATTTCATAATATCTGAAACAAAATTAAAGATTTATAAATATTTCCCGTACGGGATTTAGATAATAAACAGCATTCTTTTAAGAAGTCCCAAAACAATTATTGTATTGTATTTTTTATTTTTAAAAGCTATTAACTGGTAATAAAACTTTTCAATACAACAAAAAATATATTTTTATATAAATTTTCATTCTAAAAAAATCATGGAGTTTGAAAGGTCACTTTTTTCCGGATGCGTTGTAAACTCGTTGTTAGAATAAATTAAATGATTTTTTATGTTTTGATTTTTTGTCCGTTTTTTTTTTTCAAGATACAAGATATGCAGAAAAAAGAGTTTGATTCTTGTGTTAAACACACAGTCTTCTTATCACAGGAAAAACTAGTTAAACACCACGACTGTTACCACTACCTGTATAATCGCAAACACTGAAACGCTGAAAGTTAGCTATTGAGAGGAGTTGTTTTCATATTTTGAAAGACAGGTAGTGTGTCATGCCGTTTACATAATAACACACTTTTTTAAATAAATTTGCTGCGTAACTTGTTAATAATTTTATTTCATTATTTTTGGTTTTTATTTAATTAGGTTCGGTCAGTTTCTCATATGGATGGCGCGTATGTTCCTTGTGACCCAGGTACGTTTTGTTGAGTAGAAGTAGATTCCAATTTTTCTTGGAGGATTGAAATGCGTAGTCCCTATCAATATGTAAAATCTAGAAATGATCGATTATGACGGATTACAGAAATAAAGAATTATTACTTTCCCTAAAAAAACCTTAGAAATTGTGAATTTTCGCATACACTTCTACCTCAAAACCCCTCAAATTTAGGTCAAAAGTTAGACCGATTTTATTGAAAATATAATTGAGGATGCTTAAAATGCTTTCAAACCTTACTCCCTCGATGGACTAAAATGATTTACTCTGTGTACAGAAGTTAGTTTTGATGTTGATTTTGTTTCCAAACAATAGATGATGATGATGCAATCTCGATGACATTAGCTGACCTTGATGAAAAAGATTTGCGTGATCCGTGTTTGTCTTACGTAAGTGTGGTTGCTTTCTATACTTTAAGGGTATTAAATTTCGCGGAGATTAAATTTTGAAAACAGTTCAAATCCTCAAAATTAGGAAATTAATTTACATTTGCTTCTATTTGGATATAAAGATATAGTCATACTTGAATAGGAATACTTTCTTGCTTTCCCATTTTTCATAAAACGTTAAATTTATCGAAATTACTATGCAAAAGTTTACCGCGAAATTAAATCCCCGCGAAAAATCTGATTTTAAACCATTCGCGAAATTAAGTCCCCTCAAAATATCTATATTTGGACATTATTTAGAGAAATTGACATTCTTCTATACCAGAAATCAATGAAAAAGCATGGCCCGTTACATGGAGTTTCCTTTCACCCGAAATAGTTCTCTGTTGAAAACAAACGCAACAGTGGTTTGACATTTCAATAAAATACACTCCTCCGCAGAGTGGAGTGTTTTAATTTCGGAAGCTCCAAGTTAATGTCTTCTTACCTGAAATGATTGGACAGTACGGCAATCGGGGGACGCTGATACTTGAAGATAGATTTTCTCGTAATGTTTTGCTGACAAAAAGATTTGTTCGAGTTAAGGATTTTAACACCTATTAATTTTTGTTAAATAACACATTAATTTTTTTCCTACAAAAGCATATTATTGGAATGGTTATAAAGTTCCCTTGCGACTGGTTATACTGGTTATGCCATCCCTTTGAAGAGTTCCACTCAAATTATCAATTTTCAACAATAGGCAAAGTTATGAAAGTTTTCGACCGGAATCTTATCTGTTGAATTGTAATTGTAAATAAAACAGCCTATGGGCTGTGAACTCAGCGCAAAAAAAAACAAAAACAGCTAGATAGCAAACATTTTCAAAATTCCCAAATTTGTTTACGTCAAGTGGTAGCTTTCATAACAAAGATT
>JAUKWF010000919.1:0-10393 GCA_032356525.1 Eutonina indicans | reverse complement strand
TAACCAATCTTTTTAAATCACCTCTAGATTTAGTACCGTTAACCAATCTTTTTAAATCACCTCTAGATTTAGTACCGCTAACCAATCTTTTTAAATCACCTCTAGATTTAGTACCGTTAACCAATCTTTTTGAATCACCTCTAGATTTATTACCGTTAACCAATCTTTTTAAATCGCCTATAGATTTAGTACCGTTAGCCAATCTTTTTAAATCACCTCTAGATTTAGTACCGTTAACCAATCTTTTTAAATCACCTCTAGATTTAGTACCGTTAACCAATCTTTTTAAATCATCTATAGATTTAGTACCTTTAATCAATCTTTTTGAATCACCTCTAGATTTAGTACCGTTAACCAATCTTTTTAAATCACCTCTAGATTTAGTACCGTTAACCAATCTTTTTAAATCACCTCTAGATTTAGTATCGTTAACCAATCTTGCTGCGTCTGCTAGTGCTATTCGAATCATTAGTATAATATTTATCTCTTTTTAAATCACCTCTAGATTTAGTACCGTTAACCAATCTTGCTATTCGAATCATTAGTATAATATTTATCTCTTTTTGAATCACCTCTAGATTTAGTACCGTTAACCAATCTTTTTAAATCACCTCTAGATTTAGTACCGTTAACCAATCTTTTTAAATCACCTCTAGATTTAGTATCGTTAACCAATCTTGCTGCGTCTGCTAGTGCTATTCGAATCATTAGTATAATATTTATCTCTTTTTAAATCACCTCTAGATTTAGTACCGTTAACCAATCCTTTTGAATCACCTCTATATTTAGTACCGTTAACCAATCTTTTTAAATCACCTCTAGATTAAGTACCGTTAACCAATCTTTTTGAATCACCTATAGATTTAGTACCGTTAACCAATCTTGCTGCGGCTGCTGACGAGGTTTGGGGTATGATCATCTTTCAAGAACAAGAATTACTGTACGACGAAAGCAAACCAAACCCAGCTGTATTCAAGCGCGCGGCCACCACTATTTGTCACGAGATCGCTCACATGGTATGTTTTAACTGTTACAATTTTCTACAGTCCGGTTGAAATGCCGCACGGGAAACATTTGTTGGGTGAAGTGTCGTTATCAGTGAACTTCACTGTACTGCTATTCACCCACGGACACCGATAACGACACTTGGTTCCATGCTGTTTTCTTTTTATACCGCATTGAACGGTATACTGAAAAATTTAGTGGTTTCTGCGTCGGGTATTCATTTTTTTTGCTTTATTATTATTACCAATTTTTAGAGATTGTTGTACTGTTCGTCTGGTTGAAATGTAGTCTAATGTACTATAGCTATCTCTCTGATGAATGCACTCTTTCTCTCAGTGTCTTTTTATTGATATAGAAGGAGCTGCTAAATTTGAAAAACCCCGATTTCGCAGCCGGTAGAGCAATCGCCCGGCAAGCAAGAGGTCCCTACTTCGCCCCTTTAGCTTGAAATTCAGCAGGATTCAGCGTTAAGTAAATACAGTAGAATTTCTCGAATCTCGAACTCGCAAGTAAAAAATCTGTTCAAGATGGAGACAGTTTGAGATAAAGAGATCAAAATACAGTATACTCTCGATAAGTGGGACACTCAAGGGACCGAACGAAAGTGTACTACTTAGCGGGCGTCCTAGTTATCCGAAGCAAACAAGTACATAAGCAAGTTCAAGGGACCGAGAAAATCTGTCAAAACTTTTTGTTCGAGATAGAGAGAAGCTCGACGTAATTTTTTTACCTCTCTGTGTATCTTCTAGTGGTTTGGTGATCTTGTGACTATGTTATCAAAATAGCTTAAAAAAGTAAACACAAATGTCGAAACTTTTTGTTCGAGATAGAGAGAAGTTCGAGATAGAGGTATTCCACTGTAGTAATTTTCTACTTCTTTCTCTGTGTATCTTCTAGTGGTTTGGTGATCTAGTGACTATGAGACGTTGGAACGATCTGTGGTTAAAAGAATCATTTGCTGCCTACCTACAGAACCTTCCTGTTGAAAAGAAATTTCCCAAATTGGATCTACAGACTTCGTTATACTTCAGCATGAATGATGCGCTTGTCTACGATTCGAGTGTTTTAACCCATCCAATTAATACGGACGAGACGGACCCCCTGGTTCTAAGGAGAAACTATGATGCTATTACATACAATAAGGTAAATTGCGTGCACTTATGTATTTGATTAAATGAGAAACACTCTTAAAGTAAGACAGCTCTGAAATTCAAAAGCTTAACACCTCAAATTTAGGAGAAAAAGCACGGTTCCTCTCTTTGCTAAAATGGTTATGAAATTATTATTTTAGAGAACTTTCTATGAGGCAAATATTTATCTAGTTGATAATAGTAGCGATTCCGAAGGATCCTTTTTCACTGGCTTCTATTTTTCGGTATGGGTTGGTGCGATTTTATTTCTAGATTTTCCACTTACCTTAGTTGGTATAGATTGGTGTGACTTACCCTTAGTCCTACTCATTATAGCTAAATTTCTAATAGAAAGACGTGCAATATTACCATTTGTAGACTTTTGGTTAAACTAGCCATTAGAATACTAAGGAGAGGCTACATGTGAAAGATGTGAATTCAAACTGCCTAATTGCCTTGAAAAACACAAAATTAAATAATTTTCATAGGATGCATTGAGAAAAATCAGGAAATTTATAAGTTATATCGGAGAATATCAGGAAAATTCAAATCAAGTTCTAAGTCCGCCCCCTGCATCTGACAACAAGGATATACAGAATCATACAATCTAGAGACTGAAAAACAATCACATCAAATCAGCTTGTTTTTTATTGTATCTGTTTTTTTTTTACAGGGTGCTTCAGTATTACCTATGTTGGCTAATTTCATTGGTCTAGAAACTTTCTTCAAAGGAGTGCACGTGAGTATAAACAGCCAATCACCAGTCACGGATCATGTCACCGTTTTCTTTCTCGTTTAAGACCCCTATCCACTTCGGTATTTTTGTTCACCGACCAAAGCACCCGTGTTATGCGCATGAAACATACATTACGCAATTGTTTTCTGTGCGCTTTTTCTCGTTTTATGAGTTTCGGGAGTATAAAATATTCAACTCCCTCTAACGATCAAGCGAATGCGCTTTTTTAAAAAAACGGGCGCTTTGGTCGGCGAACAAAACTACCGTAAGTGAAAGCGCCCTTTAAACAGGTTCGTCCATTCAGTCAATTTTCAATCAAAGCTTTTTGATTGGGTTGTCTTAGGTTATGTCATTGTAAATTAAGCTCAATTAAAGACGCAGATAACCGTGAGGAAAGCAGGGCTTGTTAGCTAAGAAGTGTTGATACCATAAGCTCTCTTTAACTCACACTTTGAGTTAGCCTAGTGATTATGATAATCTTATCAAATTTATAATCAACTGATGTTTATTTCTTTATTCTAGGGATTTTTAAAGAAATACGAATACGGAAATGCAGGTGGTGATGAGTTTTGGCAAGCAATTTCAGATGTAAGTTGGTACTGGTATCTTTTGAATCGGTAAAGGCTGATTTTAAGGTCTTGAAAGTTTCCGCTTGTCAGTTCATAGACTAGCTTGCTAGTCAGGGGTCCAAACGGCGGGTTACGGTCTAGCGTAGTTTTCGGGTCTGTAAAATATATATATCGAAATTGAAATTCAGTCCATTTTTTAGCGCGATCACGGGCCCGGGTATCACACTCCATCTTAGTGTCTAAAAATAATGCCCAGCGGCATAAAGAAATACGCTTGCATAAAAATAAAGGATAGTTAACTAATCTAGTTCAAAGAATTTTCCTACTCGAAGCCGGAAAAGCCAAGTATAAGTTTGCCTAAACATGCTAAATGTTTTATCCTTCTACTTGACATAAAGATATCTGACTAGAATGGGATGTTTGTACATAATTCAGTGGCGGATCCAGGGGTTCGCAAGGTTCGCAGCTGCGAACGTTCAGAAATATAAAAGAGATGCTTTCTCTTTTATATCAACAGTGAAAACTTCATAAATTCAATAATTTGGACTATTTAATTGCTTGATTTCAATGATTTTCTGATTGTGCGAACCTTCAATTTCTGACTGGGTCCGCCTCTATAATTAAACATAAAATCTCAATTATTTTAGAAGTCCATATACTTTATGCAATAATACATGATAAAAGAAGGGTACGCTTACATAAATCCAAAACCTAGAATAAGTACACTGGCTGACAGTTGCAGTAACATGAGGTCTACAATAAACCCTGAAGTATATAGGACGCGTTTGATCTTTCGAAATTTCTACGCGAGGTCAGTATGCGCGGCTAAAAGATGTACGCGCTTTGAAAAGAAGTGTTCTGTTATTACGGTAGCAGCTAAAAGTAGAGACCGTATTAGTTTTGCCGTGGTACTACTACTACCTCTCAGAAGACATTTCTGTTTAGGACCTAAGCGTATACTTTTTCAACACGCGAGGCGGGCATAATTTTAAAAATTCAAAAATCTTAAATTTTAAATTTTTTTCTAAAATCCAAAAATTTTAAAAAAATTATTTTAAAATAATTGAAAAATTTTCTGCTACCGTTTAAAGCCAAGTGGCTATTTTTATTTATGATTTCTTGAAATATTTTGTGCTGAAAGAGACTTCGTCATTATTAAATGTTTTATTTTCATCAAGGTTGCACCCGGTGTAGATGTTGTTTCGCTAATGAACAGTTGGGTGAACCAACCCGGATATCCCGTTGTTTTGATGAAGTTGAATAAAAACAAGACCAAGCTTGAAATCCGACAAGATCGATTTGTTTTTCAAAACAAGACTGTTACAAACATCACAAAAGATGACAAGTAAGTCTATCTAAGCAAGAGGGTTATGACGCATTTAAACGGATTGTGGACATTCAGAGGCGGATCCATACTACTTCTACTACTTCCCGGGAAGTAGTGAAAAATTGGGATAGAAAATTTTCTTTATTACTATTTAGTGTCACCTCTATGTAAAAATATAAAAAAACAGCCATTTTTCGATTTTGGGAAGTACTAGAATTAAATCCTGTATCCGCCACTGGACATTGTATGGACATAATTACAATGTCAGAAAGAGGCATTCGTATCTAAGTACTAGGCACTAAGAAGATTTCGGAGTCAACGATATAACGATATGGTTCGTATTTTTATTTAGTACAATTAGGCATTTGTTGGGTAAAGGTGAAATTTGTACCTTGTACCCCATCTCCAAACAAAGATTTTAATCAATTATTTATTGTTAGGACCATCTGGGAAGTACCTATTGATTTGAAATTGTCAAATGTTCAAAATGTCACAAAGATTCTTTTGAAGAATAAAATAGGTATTTATATTGTTGATTTAAGAAAAAAATTCAATATACCGAAATCAGAGGCGGACCTAAATATGTGGCAAAATTTCAAGAGGAAAGTGAACGATAATTAAAAAGTCATTAACTATATACAATTGTGTACGAGTGAACGAGTTTTTACTTATTGTTCATTCTCCTCATACTAAAATTTTGCCTAGGTCCATCTTTAGAAGTAGTCCAAAGTAGAAATTATTGAAATTATTCATAATATTATTTTTTACCGATGCCTAGAACTTATAGATGCTTCTCTTTAGCAACGGCAATTTTTACCCGTAGCGAGAAAAGCGAAGAAGTCAAGAGTAATCTGCTAAACCGAGCTTGTATAAACTTCATAACTATGTGCCCTATATAGCCCTCTTTATCTACAGTATAAGTTTATGCAGGTTTAGGCGGGTTTAGACGCTCACATGGTTGAGAATTGCAAAATATATATTTCTTCAATATATTTCTGGCGAAAAAGTCACAAATGTCAGTATTTTGATAATTATTTTGCTTGGTTTTGAACCCTCAATTTATGACTATGGATCTGCCTCTCTGTTAAGTACATAAAACTATTAAACCGAAAACATTCCTTGTTGAAATGGTTTGCTTTTGGGACAAAGGGGAAATGTATTTAAACGTTGCTTTAATCAATCGAGGAAAAGCTCTTCTAAACACTCTACACTTCGGTTTTAAAAATAGAATATATAAGCCTGACGAACACGGTAGATTCGAGCTATAACATTGTTGAAATGGTTTGCTTTTGGGACAAAGTTTAAATGTAAACACTGCTTTAATCAAGGAAAATCTCTTTATTTAGTATCGGTGGATATCAATGTTACTGGTACCAAATGGTTTAAGGGTAATTACAAGACCAAAGGCTACTTCCGTACCTATTACAGCAGAGAAGATTGGCAGGCCCTCTTGAAAGTCCTAGAAAATGAACACGAGGTAAAATTAAAATGGTTGCCCTACTTGTGTTGTATCTTTAAGCTTCCTATAACATGAGTCATAGTATCTGTTACTTATGGGTCTAACCCGGTGACCTTAGCCTATTTCATTACTTGTGGTACAATACTCTTTAAAAATACTTTACATGTAAATAGAAGTCCCATACTTCTGTATAAAGTGAAAATTGAAAATACTGAAATTTCATGTTTGATTAGTATAAGTCCACCTTAAGTATATTCAACCTGGTTAGCCGTGCGGGAGCTAATTACACAGCGCCATATTTGAGCACACTTTGCTGGGGTCACACTTGAATAGGGCGACCAGCTTGTTTTTTTTATGTATGTACTTTCAGTTTTAAAAGGTTTTCTTATTAAACCCGTTCGGCTGTACTGAGATTTCTCTATAGTAATAATTGACTTAATCTGTAATATTTGACTTCTATTTATTTTTTCTTTGCTTATAGACGTTACCAGCCATTGATAGAGCAAGTATACTAAGTGACGTCAGTGCATTCGCAAAGTAAGTTATATCTCATCATTTAAATTTGACACTTACCCTTAAGGGAAGAAATTTTGGCGGAAAGAAAATTTGATGGATTTGGTGGATTTGATGGATTTAACTAAAATCCGCCAAATTAAATTCCCGCCAAAATTAGTTTTTTTCTCCATCCGCCAAATTAAATTCCCGCCAACTTTAATATTTTTCGTCATCCGCCAAATTAAATTCCGCCAAATCCGCCTAATTTTCTTCCAATCAAAATTTCTTCCCTTAAGGTAATATCAAGTGTTTGTCAAAAGTCTATGATGTTTTGCTAGAATACAGGCGTCTAGAACAGAACTAAAAAATATCTCCGATTTCACTTTCTGCAGTTTGTTCATGACTTCACAAAATTAATTTCTGATTTCCTAGTTTCCCGAAATTTTCTTTGTGGATAATAAGTTCTTGGGATCAAGATAATTCTGTCTGTGTAGTCATGGTGTAGTTTTTTATTACAAATACTTTAAAGGAATAAACTTTTCCAGGAAGGAACTTCCGCGGACGGTCAATTTTAAGACTTTACGCAGTAATATAAACTTTTGCGGGAGAAGAAACATTTGAAGTATAAATATTTTTCCATTAATTAGAAGTGTCCACCTTTTTAGAGTGTCCGTTAATTTGAGGTTAATATATTAGTATACTGTTAAAATAATTTTTTAATTTGATATTTCTACAGTGTATTTTTCTAAGAGTAATAATATTTGGAACTCGTTAAACAGATGTAAAAAAAATGACGAATTTCTTTAGGTTTTATGACAAATTTTGAAACGAATTCGCGGTTTTAACTTTCGCGGAAAGAGCAAAACAATTGCGAAACCACGAAAGTTTCTTCCTTTAAAGTATTCAAATATTAATTATACATTTTTTGTTTTGCACAGTTATAAATACATGAATTTGGATAGCTCTTTGGAGTTCACGTCGTACTTGGCTAAAGAGCGTAATTATGTTGCTTGGAGCACAGGAATTCATCAAATCTACTACATCCGCAGTTTGTTCTACGATACCAAGATAAAGAAGTGTGCTAATGTACGTATCCTTATAGTTCATGTTATTTAATTCTTAAGTATTATTAGGAGAGAAATCGTTCCTTCTTTTGGAACGATACTTTCGGTTACCGTAACTTTTGATTGCGTTGCGTTTCTTTTTAAAAAGAGTTTTTAAATGGACCCAAACATGAACTATTTCCGACTGTTCTGTGAGGACATACTATACGTCTTCAAACTTTTACAAAAGTAGAACAAAGTTTTTGAGCAATCCGGCTTTACGCGGTACAGAAAAAAGTAAAAAGGTTGGGGCACTTACTTAGCTTCTTACCTTGTCATGTTATGTAGTGCTTATTTGAGGGGGCGTGGGAGGCTTAATTGAGGAATGTCTATTATAATCACTCAATTTAGAAAGAAGCTTACTTGTAAGACGAGGGGGTGCTTCTAATTAAACTTTTTGGTAGTTTTATTTGGTCTGTATATATTTATTTATAACTTATTCGTCACAATTTCATCAAAAACAAAAACATCCCAGACAGATATCGACATAGAAAACCGGCTTAACGGGCGTTCTAATGACTGTTGTACAGGGTATTATCAAACAAAATTGGAAATAAAAGCAAATTTTTTAACATTTATAATTCATTTCTTTTCGAGGGAACTGTACTGTTTTGTTTTCAATTAAAGTTTTATTGTAATGTACAGGGAGCCCGGAGGGGGGGGGGGTACTCATATGATCTGACTGACAGCATGCGCGGCGCTTAAGGGTATGTTTTTCAGTGTTCGAAAATGCACTGTATCTTATATTTCAGACATATATCAAAAAACTGATCAGCCCAGTGCTTGATGATCTTCCAGAGGATGCAAAGCAAACTCTAAACGAAAAGTAAGTAAATCATTCTTTATATTCGATCTCCTCGGAAATTAAATACATAATACGTTTGTTCCGGGGATATCCAAAAACTTTCTTAAATCTCTGATATTTCACACTAATGGTCAAGATTGTGTAAATAATAATAGAAAGAGCAATTTTTCCAGATTTTTTGAGTTGAAAACCACCTCCAGAACCTCTCTGAATGGTTTGGTTACAAGTCATTAAAGTCACAAAATCAAAATCATTTCAATAATGGCTGAACTGTCACAGCCATCCAGTTACTTGAATCCTTTAATTTTCTTTATAATTCGTTATGAGTGTTTCATAGACGCTGAATTTACGTTGAAAAATGGTCGTGTCTGTTTCTGCACCGTAAAATGCAGTTTTGTCACCAGATACCAGACCATTGATATTAAACATTGATACCATATGATTCTATAAAACGTTCTTTTCATCTCTAGACAATTGACATCACTTTTGAAGAGTGCAGCTTTGGTAGTTGATAAAGCACCATTGGTCCAAGATATGTCCAGGTTGTTTTTGGAATATTTGGTGCGAGATGGGCAGTAAGTATTTCATACAATCAGCGCGTGCTTGGCGTGTGAATTAAATTTTAACAGGGTTAACTCTTTAAGTACGACTAGGCAAGAAATCGTTTCTTTTGGAACAAAACTTTCGGTTACCGTAACTTAAATCGGGCAAGCTCAAAAGTTTCCTTTCTAAAAAGAGCTTTTAAATGGACCCAAACATGACCTACTTCCGACTGTTCTATATGCCTTCAAACTTTTACAAAAGTAGAACGAAGTGTTTGAGCAATCCGGCTTTACCACGGTACAGAAAAAATTAAAGAAATTGGTACCCTTTTTATGAGATGCTCATCTTTTGGTAAAACTTTTGTTAACATTTTTCAGGGGAAAATTTTGTCGTGGAAAAGTGACGAAATTTGATGACATTTTAAGAAACAGAATATGCAATTTTGTCACTTTTAATCTCAAAAACATTTTCAGAAACTTGCACATTAAAATTGCCAATTTTTGAATATAAGTGGATAAAATTTTCCCCGATAAGTATATTTAAATATTTTACAAACCTTTTTTAGACGTTGTCTGCCCCAGTGTTGGAATAAAAAATTAATTAAAATTCGTTTATTTTACTTTCAGTATTGACATACCCGCCCATTTGATGAGTACCGTGCTATGCGCTGGTATCAAGTATAGTCAAAAGTTTGAATGGGACTTGATGTTTAAAAAGTATAAAACAGCATCGTCAAGAAGTGAACAAGCTATGGCTTTAAACAGTTTGAGTTGTAGTAAAGATAAGAAGATTCTAGAAAGGTAAGAACTGTTTATTGTAACACAACAAATTCAAACACATATGGGGGCCCAAGTCAGTGGTGAGTGGATCGAGAGGTTTGCAAGGTTTGTAGCTGCGAACGTTCATAAATAATAAAGATATTAGTTGTTTTCCTGTTGTTTAAACAGTGAAAACTTCCTAAATTGGTTTATAATATAATATTAAATTACCGACTGCTTAAATAACGACTGTTTAAATTACCGACTTTTATATTTGATTATTCCTACAAATATAGTTATATATGCCATTGTTGATATTCTGATCAATACAATATTGGTGCTTCTTTCTTCGTATAGATTTCTGAATATGTCTATGGATTCGAATTCGATCGCTTCAAATGATCTAAGAACAGTGCTGCAGAGTCTGTGTTACAACCGTCACAGTGCAAATATGACTTGGAAA